>SZWC01001960.1:219818-231531 GCA_023375785.1 Penium margaritaceum | reverse complement strand
AGTGACGTCTCGCACCATTCGAGACGAGATGTCTCATACCGTATTGTACGTACGAGACAGTCTCGGTCTCGTACCGATTTGCACTTCAGGAGTCTCGATCTCGTATCGATCTCGATTTGCCATTTACAAATCTCGACCTTCTTTCTACGTTTTTTAGGCTTCTGACATAGTATTTGCACCAGACATGTATGAAAAATTGTGAATTCTTCGGTTATCCTCCCCACATGGTAAATTCACCAAAGTATGAGGATGAACGGCCATGCATAATGTCCTCATTATGCTTCGATGTAGATGAAATGGATGCTTACTTAGTTCTTGCTCGTTTTAGTTTGGCCCAGGTCGAAACATATGTCTACATGTGGTTCATGATGCATACTCAACTTCTATTCACCTTCAGTAGGTAATGTTTGAACCCAGATTGAACAACATTTGTTTCGGGGAAATACACACATGATTCAGTACGGAAGTATATGGATGAACTCATGAAGGCACCACAATGGCACTGGTCTCAGATTCTATATGAGGATAAATTTCAAATTTTCTCACATTCAAGTGGCCTTGTATGACACCAATGACATTACTTGCATAAGTGACAACATCATCAAATAAATTTCTCACATTCAAGTGGCGATGTATGACACCAATGTACTTGGAGGTGCCATTACTTGCATAACTGACAAAATCATCAAATAAACAGACAAATAAACAACTTTGTATTGGAGTCTTTGCACTTTATGACAAGCCATAAAGAACACATAAATGGTTACATGATACCTTGGGTGGAATTGGAAGAGCAATTAACATAGGGAGTAATACATGAAATCCGTGCAAAATAGACAAACACGTGTGGTAGTGACATCGAGAACATTCAGGAGTTCGATGCATCCGCGCTTGATAATTGGGAGTGCCATACGGCGGAGCATCATTGGCTGGAGATAGCGTACTGTCAGAGGGAAATCTGCGGTTTCATAGTGTGGAACTGCTTTTTTTGTTACAAACCAACAACACAGACACAATCCCTGAGTAATCCGCGGGCCCTGCGCGTGCGGGCCGGGCCGCACGCGCAGTGCCGGCGGAAGATGGTCGCCCACGTTCACGTCGTCCCCGCGATCGTTGCGGACCGGCGTGAACAGCGTCGCTCAGTGAACGGGCAACCCGTGAAACGTCGGTACGGTACGAGAATCTCGTACCGTACCGACGTGGCGGCCCGACTGTCTCGGTCTCGTCTCGTCTCGCTCGAGACAATCGAGATTGTCTCGATGACGTGCGGTACGAGACTACGAGACGAGACAAATTCGAGACCAGCGAGATCGAGACCGATCTCGATCTCGATTTAACAGCCTTTGTATTATGTTGGGTGTGAGTGCGATGTATCCCATGGTGAGGCCGCATCACATTATGCCATGTTGCAGAGCTCTGGGTGTGAGCATTGTATGGTCCCCTTTGCAGTGACCATATGTATCATATCCCCCAACGTTTTGAGCGACATTGCCCTTGGACACCTTGTTCATGTGTCTCTACAGGATGAGAGCTATTTGTGCTTTGTTGCGAGTGATAGGCTCCTAGGAAACTTCCTAGCCTTGCTCTCGCTGACGTGACGACACTGCCCAGACAGCTGGCGCAATAGCAGGCAAGCGGGTGCAAGAAGGGTTAGGCTAGGGAAATCCGCAATGTCTGATAAGCCAAAACAACATAAATACTTGCAGAGCGCACGGCGGGCGACGCACGCCGCACTACCAGTTTGTGCTAGAGTCGGCCGAAAACCAATGTTTTGGTCGTAACTCTGCGCACATGTATCCAAACGCAACACCATCTGAACCTAGAGATGCATAATATCAAGCCGGACGCTACGACTGGTCATATGCACGGATACAGCATCGATCAGTGGACACACAATGAAAAACATGCAAATCAGGTTTAAGACCCAGTCCACCGAGAAAACTCTAACGATTGTAAAGAAGCTGAAGGGCAGCCCACAACCCACGGCACTCAGACTTAGACTCTAGCGGCAGACTGAGGGGGTAGCAGACTAAGCAACGAGCGTGGAAGCCCGCACGCTGCATCAGCAACGCAACTCCCCCAACCTGCGCTTTAGATTAGATTCCAGCAAATAAAAAAAAACGTTGAAAATGCCGATTACCCCCTGTTTTGTCACCCTTCACCCTCATCCGCCCCTCCGTTGGAACAATAAGCCTCATCCGCCCCTATGTCGGAACGATAAGCCCCATTCGCCCCTCCGTCGGAGCGATAAGCCTCATCCGCCCCTCCGTCGGAGCGATAAGCCTGATCTGTCCCTCCGCCAGCACGATATGCCTCATTCGCCCCTACCCATGAACAATAAGCCCCATATACCCCTCGATCGGGTTTCGATGTAAAACCGTTGAAAATGACAGAAAATAAGCCTAATGTACGCAAGGTTTGTGATGTGACACAACACTATCAGCGGAACGGAACCTTACACTAGACACCTGCTGCAGAACGTACCTGCTTGGGTCTGCGTACAGGCTCGGCATGGTACCGTTTCGGCACCTGCGCCTCCCTGCTACGGTGTGCAGTTAGCCATACATGACGACTGATGCTTTGCAAATACACTGGCACACTTATCGCTTGCTGCGCTGGCCATACAGCTGTTAGGCGCGGCATGACGTTTGGATGGCGGTGCATGAACCACGCTAGCTGAGGGCCGAGTATTCACAGGGAGTGTTTCGATGTTACGAGGACATTGCATATGCTGGTGAGACGGCCATGCAGACGTGCGGTGTGGGGTTTGACTGAAACTGCGAGTCGTCGATTTCTTCTCACAAACAAAGGATACCCCCAGTTATCGAGCGCATGAATGACGTTGAACCGCAGATTGTCGAGTATCGGAACATTTTCGATGTCGAATTCATATTAATGTACAAGTATCGAGTACATGCATGCGGCATCGTTGTACGAATTGACGCAAAAATTCTTGGACCGGACACCCTTCTCCTGTAGAAAAATGAACCATATGCCGTCACATGACGACTTCCACAATTGCAAGGGGTATATGGGGCTTATTGTTCATGGGTAGGGGCGAATGAGACTTATCGTGCTGGCGGAGGGGCGAATGAGGCTTATCGTGCTGGCGGAGGGGCGGATCAGGCTTATCGTCCCGATGGAGGGGCGGATCAGGCTTATCGGTCTGGCGGAGGGGTGAATGGGGCTTATCGTGCCGACGAAGGGGCGGATGGGGCTTATTGTGCGAAACTTGGGGTATATAGTCACTCCGCCCATTTTCAGGCATACAGGTTTTCTCGGTGAGCCCTGCAAGACGGCCAACAGCCCACACCCGGGCGTCGTCCGTTTTGCATGAAAACTGGACCATACCATTATGCGCATGCTGCGAACGCGGTCAAGCAGTCAGAATGAGCTAGAAAAATAGCACAGACGAGTTATGGCTACCTAAATCTGGACAACGTCTACGCTAACCTCCGCTGCCAAGAGTTCCAGAAAATCATGAAACTTGGACCCTAGGCATGACATAGCGTTGCGAACGTAATAGTGTAGTCAAACACGGCGCTAGAGGTGTGCAAGCAAAATATGCAGCGAGAGTGCCTGCCGGCAGCACGACTACAGAGGAGGTCTGCCGATGGAGCTGAGCACGGAGGGAGAAGGCTCCAGCAAGCTACGTGTAGGCCTCAGCGTGTGTCGGCTCCACCGGACGACACTCCATTAGCGTCGCGTCTCGTTGTCAGTCATGTGCACGCCGATGTACACAAGCCGTGAGGACACAACATAGTACAAGTGAGAGATGTGAGGCAAAAACCAACACCCGGGAGGTCGTGGCAGATGTCTGAAAGCTGCTGGTGGGGGGAGCCACCATCCTTGGGTCCTCTGGCGCCAGCTAGGTCCGCATCAGGGATCTGCATGACTATGGACAGGACCGAGTGGTCACAGTGAGCTGTGCAAACAAGCGGAGACAACTTTCATCACAACACTCACCCATGACCCGATGGTACGCATGTCCATACAAGTGCAAAAGTGACACCTGCGCAACAAGATGGTCAATTTTCCATGCTCACACATCCCACGCTCAGCCACTCAGGTAAGGGACGAGCTTGAAAAAACGATTGGCCACCGTGAACTTTCTGCACACGAGTGCCTTGGTCACGAAATCAGCTCGCTGCATGTCCGTGCCGACCCAGATGACTGAGATCACCTGTCGCTCGACAAGACCATGCACAAAGTGATGCTCAACAACAATATGCTTCGTGCGTGCATGAAACACACAAAATTTCTCTTGAACGGCAAGAGCACTCTGGTTGTCACAACGTAGAACGACGCAAGGCACATACTGTTCCAATTCACGAAGCAGATGCTGCAGCCACACTGCCTTAACATCTCCAAATCCCAGTGCAACATAGGTACGTGCAACACAATCCTGCTTGCCGCTACGCCATGACACAACAGTGCCACCTAGCAAGAACACGTAGCCTTCTTGACTGCGCCCATGAAGGCTCCGCATCCAGACGATGTCTACGTAGCCGTCGACTACCACCAAACACTACCGTCAAAAGCAGGATCCGAGATACGGCATGGAAACCACGTCTTGTGTGTTTCATGCATGGACGAGTTCTCTCCCCACAAGACGTTGATTCCACGGCAGAGAACTGTGCAAGGAGGTTGGAGGAGAAGGCGATGTGGGGTCGTGTGGTAGTGGCCAGGTACATCAGAGATTCAATGAGGCGTAAGTACAAGGTCACGCTCACTATCTCCCCTAGCTGTGCTGGATCATCCACCTTCAGAACATCTTGCCTGTCAGGAGTGAAGGGGATATAGGTTCTGGAAACTACACCAATGAGGTCAGCATATCGCTCCCCCATAACACTTGTGTATTGTGCCTCATACAGCAAGAGTGTCTACCGCTGATGATCACGTGCAATCTCCAGCCTGAGGAACAGAGCTGTATGTGCAAGGTCCCTCATGGTGTAGGCGGTCTGAACGACTTTCTTAGCCTCCTTCATGGCCTCAATTGAAGGGGACACAATCAGGTTGTCATCCATGTAGACCTAGGTGGTAGTGAAGCTCCATCGGCACGTCTCAAAAAGAGAGATGGTTTGGCATCACTCTACATGTACCCGACATGTGTGAGTGTGCCTATGATCTCTTGGTTCCATCACTGAGGTGACTATTTCAGACCGTACAAGGCCTTCTGAAAGTGCCAGACCTTATCACTGACCTCAAAGCCTGGTGGCTGGACCATGTAGATCTCCTCCCCGAGAATTTCATAGAGGAAGACGTTGTTCACATCCATCCAATGCAGCTCCCAGTCATGGTGAGCAACAACCCCAAACAAAGCGCAAACAGTGGTCATACAGCCAACATGTACAAACGTATCAGTATCATCCACACCCTCAACTTGTGACAACATCTTGGCCGTCACGTGAGCCTTATAACGATCCACTGTGCCGTCAAGCTTCACCTTCTTGCAAAAGATTCCAATTGGCTTGTACAGCCTTCCACCCAAGCGGGAGGTCCATAAGCTCATAGACACCATGCTCACGGATGGATCTCAGCTCATCCTCACAAGCAACACGCCACTGCTCTACATCGTCATTAGAAAGTGCCTACTTTAACGTGCCTGGGTCAAGAGTTTTCAAGAGAGAACTGGCCAAAACTCACGCCTCACGACTCAGTCTAACCACGACCAAATCAGCTGCAGCATCGCAAGCAACCGACAACTCACGGGAGACCGACTCGGGCCGACAAGGCATGCTCGATGCACCTTAGTGTAGTTTTCCTGGACACTCGGGCAAAGGGCCTTCATGCCAAGCTCACCACTCTGAAAACTACAAGTCGGCCATGTAGGTGTCAATTCAGCAGCCCGCTAAGCCCTGGAGGCCTGTGGTCAAAAACAACCACCGAGTTTGCGGGAGTAGCCTGATATTGAGGTGCTCACCTCAGGCTATGAAGAAAGTTGCTCGGCCATAGCCTCATGGGAAATAGGTGCATGCACAGGAGTAGGTGTGATTGGAGATGTTGTCACTATCTCGGGATTAGCTATGACAGATGGGATCGACACTGGCACGGGATCAGATGTGCTAGAGGGGACTTACACAAGCATGGGATCAGGTGTGCCAAAGGGGACTGACACTTATACTGGGTCAAGTGTTGCCAGATGGGACTGACACTAGCTCAGGATCAGGTGTGCCAAAGGGGACCGAAACTGCTACGGGGTCTGGTGTGCTAGAGGGGACAGACACTTGCATGGGATCACGCGGGCAAGAGGGAACTGATGATGTTACATGACCCACACCCAAAATGGCCGAATTGTCAGCAGTTGTGGACCAGACAGCATGTGAGGAGGCTCCGAAAGACACATCCGCAGGATTAGACTCCCCCATCTATCAGGAAGCCACATAGGTAGGAACATGGTTGGCGGCTGGCATTAAAATGCTAGATAGTTCACTGTAGGTGATTACCTCAAAGAAGAGAGCATCTCAAGACTCGACAATGCGATGGGGAGAAGGGCCCTAAAAGCGCCCGACCTTTGACCACGGGGAGATGTTGAGGAAAGTACACATGTGACCCTGAGGTGATACCTTGGACCCCTATTGGTCCTCGGTGTACCCGAAGTAGGCGAGGGACCCCCAAGCACGAGCGAGATGGAGATCGGCGCGATGGCCAAACCACAGCTCGTAGGGCGTGACAAGGTCCGGAAACGGACCATGTAGCAAGCAGTTCTGAAACCAAGTCATGTAAGAGAAATCCTCAAATGACTCCGAAATACTACACTCAGACTGCATAGTGTGAACCGCGTCCTCCATGATGCGGTTCCAACGCTGAAACACAACGTTCTACTATGGTGTAGCAGGGGCGAGGAGCACGTGAAGAACACCATGCTCAACAAAGTCGGCATCCATCTCGCCAAATAACTCACCACCATGATCAGAGTGAAACATGTACAGGATGCGACGAGACTGACGTTCAGTCATCACCAACCACAGGTACACCACCAGGACGGCATTGCTCTTGTGGCAAAAGCTGTAGACCCATCGCATCCGGGTAATGTCATCAGTCAGGGTTAGAGCATATCAACCCTGATCTGAGAGGGACTCCACTAGGAGAGGACGGAGAAGGTCCGAGTAGACCAACTCTAGTGGGTGCCGTGCTCAAGAATAAGAGTTAGGGTAAGAGAAGCAATGCATCTTATCCTGGGTGCAAAAAGGACGATCAGTCTTGGGTGGCTTCTCAAAGGAAGCCCCGTCAAAACCGAGGGCTAGTTGGGTTCGAATGAGCTTGGTCACAATGTCCAAGCTCACATGACAGAGGCGACGATGTAGCAAGCGCTGGTGCTCAGGGGAGAGAACACCAGTGACAAACACACGCACAGAAGAGAGAGGGGGAGAAGAAATGGAGGGAATGCAACGAGACACATGATAGATGTCATAAACACAGAGGAACGAACAACATGGCATATGTGTCAAGAGCAAGCACTATGGCAGATTCAGCAGAGTGCTCGACAGTGTGATCCATTCTGGTGCATGCACGAACAGAGAGCAGGCTGAGCTCATGAGCAAAGACAAAGAGCAGATAAGAAATGGACAAGGGGCCAGACAAACCATCAAACCGCATGACTCCAACTCCCTGAATAGGCAACAACTGACTAGACCCCGTGCGACCAGACCGAACGTATGCAATAGGGCCAAGCACAATAAAGTCACCACCACGACAAATCATGTGATGGATGCCACCAAAGTCAATGATTCAGGTGCTATGCGGCTCACGACTAGTCGTTGACAATGAACAACATGCCAAAGAACAATCTACCTTTGGTGGACGAATAGCAGAGGACACTAGACAACAATGAATAGCATGGATCTGTGACTCGTCAAGCCAGTCAGAAATATCTAGTCCATCCTCATTGCAGGTCGACTGAGCTTCCACCAAAACATCATGGGCAACAGACACATGAGGAAAAGCTGTCTTGGGACCATTTGGCTATGACAACGCACTTGCACCTCCCTGAGTACGAAGTGCTCACAGTTGATGAAGCTCCGCGATCGGGCGATCTTAAGGATCCATATCATCGTTGATGCTTGGTAAAAAGGATGCGTCTGCTACAGACATGGCCGTGGTGTGACCCGACCATGTGTCACCAGGGGAAATCCGTTATGTGTGCGTCGTGTGGAGGCCGTGCATGATCCAAGTCGAATCAAGGGACTACTCACACTTCGTGTAGCGATGAGCGCCTCCATAGTTATAGCAGTGAACAAAATTTCTACAAATACAACTCGCCGTCTGTTGCAATTGCTGCTGCTACTATCTTTTGCCGCATCGCTTTTTCTTGTGCTTCCCCTGTGTGGCCACTGCAACACCCAAATTCTGGCCGCTCAGGTTAAAGGAGGAGGAGGAAGTGGTGGAGGTGTGACTGGTGAACTAGGAAAGAGGCATAGGAGGGATTGGAGTCACTACTGCAACAAGTGGACTGTGCTGATGGGCGATAGCAGTCTCATGAGCCGATGTGGCCTGGAGGAAGCACCGATGGGCCCAAGGAAGCATCTGTAGTGACTTTAAAAAACAAATAGATGGCCACACGGTCGAAGCTCGTACAGAGCTCCACGTGGTTCAAGTGCGCCTCCATCATGATGGTGTCGAGTGCCCACAGCTGCGTCCCGCCACCAATCCCAATGCAGGTGTAAAGGCACATCGCGTGCCTTTAGTAGTTAGCTGCAAGCTCCATGGTTGATGAAGGGAGTGAAACTCACGCAGCCGAGCCGCCATCGTGGCATGGGTCTCCGGAGAGTCAGGGCCTGCTCCCAACCCTGGCGTGGGTCTGCTCCAGTACCGGTCCTGGTCTCACCCCGGAAGGGGCGAAAGTCAACAACTTTCTCCTACGGCATGTCGTAGAGCAGACCGTGCATTGCTCTTCCTGCTGTCTTGACCTTGTAAGCATCATAGGTCTAGAACTGGCTGTGTTGTAGGGCTGGACGCCCTCAAAATTAGCCCATTCCCGGAATACGGTCTCCAAGTAATTGTAATCCTCGTCCCATACTGAGCGCAATGATGATGTAGGTCCGTGATTAGGGCAAAAGGATAGGAGACCCCTCCTCTTCCTCCTCTATGGGCATCATGAGTCCACGGTCGCAGTCACCCGTGATCAACGAGCTTCGTCAGACTCAAGATAAGATGTGCCGGCAACAGTAGCAGTAGCAGACTGACGTGTTGTAGGAGATCACGGAGTTAGTGAGGGGTCATTCAAGGGCCTCACAACAGCCACCACAAGCATGTATTGGAGCTACATCATTCGTTTTTTTTAGTCTATGCCCTAAACAACGCCGCAGCCTCAGCACCCCTCATCATAGGATGACAGATGGGATGAGGAGATGGAGGATGACACACATGAGGACGAGTCATGTGTACTTGAGGAGTGTATTTGTGAGCCACATCTGGGGACATGTTCCCTCATTCCAACTTCTTCTCGCCCTCAGGATCACGCAAATCGTTCAACAATGTTAACTTTTGGTGGCAATTCTGTGACAAACGATGGTGTTTTGACGTAGAAATCGCTGACGTCATCACAGCTAATAATGACGTGAGCACTCCCTTTTCCCGCCAACATATTTTTTGCTAGTATTTTTTACGTTAGCATTTTTTTGCCAATGTTTTTTTTCCTTTTTTTTGGGTTGGAGTCATGTGGACTCCGCGTGCCAAAGACAGCAAAGGGGGTGACCGCATCATCTCCTACTTGCGGTTGTGCAATGGCTACGCATGCCTGCACAACTATTGCATAATGTTGTGCAACTTCTCAAAAGCTTCATAGTAGTGCTACTCAGGAATAATGATGAGTAGCGATTACTGCATAGCAGTAGTGCTACGCAAGACAGTAGCCGCTATTGCTCCTACTCTGGGTGTTTTGTTGTTGCGGCCGCTGCCAGTGTTGCTGCGCTACTGCAACCGCTTATGCTATTACGATGGTACTGCTGTTGTTATTGATACTGTCTCTATAGCATCTGCAATGCTACTACTGTGTTGCTCCTGTGCTACTCTTGCCTCCGCTATTTTTGCTGCACTTCTATGGCTGCTCGTGGATGCTGATACCGTAGTTGTTGCTAGCTGTTGCCGATACTGTGAGCTGCCACTACTCGTAGCCGCCGCCGCGAGCTGCTGTTGCGAGCTAATTCTCATATTTTTTCCTTGCTTTTTGGTGAAGGATGGTAGCAAGACACGGTTGCTACTGCCACCCGGTGCTACTACTAATGCTCGGTGGGGCTGTAGCTCCTCATTGTTGTGGCTCCTCTTGCTACGGTGGTGGCAATTACATGGCGACGCCGCTGCTCTTGACGTTGGGGCCACGCCTCTATTACCAATGTTTGAACCGACATGTTCCAGGAAATGACTGCGGCAGTGACTCTCACTACAATTGTTGGTGCTGCGTCTCTGTGATGAAGCTCGGCAAGAGAGGTCTCCTTGCTCTTATATTATGACAAGCTACTAGGAAGCTTCCTAGTCTTGTTGCTCTTGATGTGGTGGCATTGTCGAGTCAACTGGTGAACTAGCAAGGAGGGAAGTGCAAGAAACAGCGAGGGTTAGGCTAGGGAGACGCGCAAAGCCTCATAAGCTCTAGCAGCTTAGAAATGTAGAGAGAAATGACAACTGACAAGAATAGAACATAAATACCTGTCACGGCGCACTGTGGGTGACGCATGCGATATTGTGAGTTTATCCTACAACCTACCCAAAACAACCGTTTGGGTGTAAGTCTACACACAAGCATCTAAAAACAACACGGTGTGAACCTAGAGATGCAAATTTTTGAGTTGGATGCTATGATTGCTCACACGCACAAGTACGGCATCGATCAGTGAACAGAAAATGCAAAACATGTGAATCGAGCTCCATAGCCAATCCACCAAGAAAACTCTAGCGACTGTAGAAAAACTGCAGAGCACCTTAGCAAGTACCCGGGATGTCGTGGCAGCTGTGTTGCAGCTGCTGGTGGGAGGAGCCACCACCCGTCAGTGCTCCGGCGCGAGTTGGGTGTGCATTAGGTATCTCCACGGACATGGACACGGCTGAGTGGTCACAGTCAGCTTTACAAACAGACGGGGACGACTCTCATCACAATAGTGAGCCACTCTATACCCCCACGTCCTTGTGCTGTGGTGAAAAACTTTGCAACTTGCATTATGCGTGACTATTGTGCCATGTTTGCATGTTACCGGTCCAACACAATGTCTTGGCAGTTGCTGTAATCTACGACACGAGGAACATCTTGATCCACAATGTTGCATTTTCATAATGTGAAAGCATCCCAATCGTGGTTTTAGTCTGATTCACATGTGCCAATTCCATTATGCTTTGATAAGAAGTGTGTAACATGTCATGAGACCCTGTGCGCTTGGGTTACAAAATGAGGGAAGCACCTTAATACCCTTCTTTGCGCTTCAACCAAGAGTGGGCCACAATGCTTATGATGTGCAAACTTACATGTGACATGGAAGTAGGTTCTCTTTCTCTGTCGGGCCTTGCTACCGCAGGGCCCTACAAGTACCCAGTGTAACTACGGGGTTTGTATGATATTAGAGGGGGGGTTTGCAAGATGCGACACACATGTGATGGAAGAAAGGGGACCTGCCGAGCCCCGCTATCGCGGGGCCCGACACGTATCCGGGCAAGTAAAAAAATAAAACCCAAACCCCACAGTTGAACAAGGGGGTTTGTCGAATATTGGGGGGGGGGGGGTTGC
>SZWC01001960.1:178384-189699 GCA_023375785.1 Penium margaritaceum | reverse complement strand
GGGAGAGAGAGAGAGAGAGAGAGAGAGAGAGAGAGAGAGAGAGAGAGGCAATTCTTAGTAAGGATCAGGAGCAAGACGGACTGAACTAATCTTTCCTGCACAGGGAACAGAGGCAGCAGCATGTACCTCAGCTTTCACGACACCGATCAATCTGCGGTGAACGGCAACTCATTCAGATCAAACACAAAACTTTTCCTCCTCTCCTCCTCCCCAGCACAGCTCTCCTCCTCAGCATCATCACTATATTCTTCCGCTCCATCTCTCTCCTCCCCCTCCGACTCTGCAAGAGTTATGCCCTGGTTACCCTCCGTTGCTGCCAGTCGCACCTCATCAGCCAATACGTGTTTGGTGCCATCTTTACGAGAGGGATTGAGAGAACACTCCAATGCACCGTCTTCCTGCTGCTTCTCAGCTCGACTGGCCAGTACTGCCTCTTCACAGAAACCTATCGGGCCACCTGGCAGTGACTTGTTCGTTGGGATGTCTCCTTCCCTTGTTTCCTTCACCGACTGCCACCCTCTCTCCACTCCCCGCTGTCCACTCATTCCCTCCGATGCTCCAGCCGCTGCCACTCCTCCGACTGCCGCCGCTTTGCCGCATGCTGTCTCCGGCAGCCTTTGCAGCGGTCCACCACTGCTGGAACTTCTTGGAAGCTTCTCAGTCAATCCTCCAAGGGCTTCCTTCTTCAGGCCTGTGCTCGATGCCATCTCATTGGCTGCAGACTTCCCTATACTCTCGGGTCCTGCAGCAAAGGCGCGATGCGACTCCACTCTGTGCTGCTTCTCATCCAGCCCTGCAAGGACGGACGCTCTGACGTCTACATCATGCCCTGCTGCAGTCCCAGTACAAGGCCGAAGCGCCCCTATCCTGCACTCACTCCTCTTCTGCAATCCTGCTACTGGCCCCTCTTCCATCACCGTACAATCCTTCGGATGACAGGGATCCACAGCTGCTCCATCCGAATCATCATCGGTTGATGCTTCCACCTTCCTCTCTGGCGCTTGCCCTATCAATGGCGCAGCATCCTTACCAGCAGCCTCCTCCGCCTCCTCTGTCTCACTGTCGGCAGCCTCCTCAAACGAGGGATTTGCTCTAGGCCCTTCGTTCCCTTCAAGAATGGTGCTGACATTATCATCTTCTGCATGGTCGCAAGTGTCCACCTCATTGTCTGCTTTGGCCTCATCACCAGCTTTCCTTCTACCACCTGTTTCAGTCTTTTCAAGGGCTTCCACCCCGTCGCCTGCTTCCTTGTCATCAGCTTCTGTCTTATCACCTGCTTCCACCGCGTTCTCAACTTCCAACTCGTCGTCCGCTCCTGCTTTCTCCTCACCTCCATGGGAACTGCCATGGTGCTGTTCATGCAACACGTCAAAATCACCTGGAGCCAAAGTAGCCCTCCCTCTTCCATTCAAAGTCGCAGTAGCTTGGGGCACATCACCACATGGCACACCCTGCAACTGATCAGAAGACGCGCCACCACCACCACCACCAAGATCACCACCACCACCACAGCCGCCGCCGCCGCCACCACCACATAACTCCATGAGGCCGTCCGTGGCTTCCACCTCTTCGCAAGAGGTTGCAGCCGGAGGAGGCTCCTCTTCTAATGCCACCAACTCCTCGTCTGACGCTACCATTTCCTCTTCTGACGCCACCACCTCCTTTTCGACAAAGGGTTCCTTGACAGAACCATCGGTCCCAGTTGTGGGACCAGCACCTTCCTCCTCCTCGCTCTCATCCTTGATCTCCCCTTCTTCCTCCTCTTCCACGTCATCCTCGCCCGCAGCAAACCCGATCATGCCCATCATGCTGCCATGGCCGTGCGCAGCCAGCCCACCCACGTGGCTCCCAACCCCATACCACTGTCCCGACCCCGCCCGAGGCACGTCAGACGCATCCGCAAAGAAGTCAGCGGCACGGGCCAATACCTCGTCCGTGCTTGGCCCCTGCAGCAGCTCCATGTCCAACCCCTCTAGCTCATCCTCGTCCTCCTCCTCGTCCTCCTCCACCCCCTTTCCTCCGGCCTTGTCACCCTGGTCCTGTTCTAGAGACTGCCCCTTCAACCCAGCGTCATCTGTCCCCAATGTTGCATCATTGCCAGGCCTTGAGATTCCTGTGCCGTCACTTTTCTCCTTCCCTTCATCTTTCTTCAAAGGATCGCCACTCCTCCTCCTTTCCGCTGCACCCCGCAAGTGTGGGGATCTGCTCCTCTCATGGACTATGTCTCCATTCCTCGGCATTCCTCCCCCTCCCCCTCCACCTCCCCCCTCGTACCTCGGCCTGTGCTCTTTCCCCCGCAACTGCCTCAGTCGCGCCAGCTGCTCCCCCGTCACGGGCTCGTGCGAGAACCGGCACTGCGCCCCATCCAGGCACATCCCCTTCAGGTGGTGGAACTTGCAGGGGAACTGCGACAGGTCGTGCGAGAACGGGCAGTCCTCGCCCTTGAGGCACGTGTTGGTCACAAAAAACTTGCACGGGTCCTGCTTCGTTTTCGGCGTGCCGACGTGGGGGAACGGGCAGGCATCCCCCTTAATGCACCGGCCTGCGAGGAAGAACTTGCAGGGAATTCGGATAGGCTGGGGTCCCATGGGCATGCGCCTTCTGGGTCCTCCGCCCCTCTCCGGGTACCTCCTGTCTTCTCCGCCTCTATCTCCACCTCTTTCTCCGCCTCTGTCATCGTATCCCCGGTCAGCAGCTCCAGGCCTGTCCCCCATACCTCTGTCCCTCCACTCTCTCTCCTCGAACATGTACTGCCCCCCAGGATCCAACACTCTCTGCCTTTTCAGTCCACCGGCCACGAGCACATCTTCCCTCGCTCCAGGCCCATCGCCAGCCCTCCCTTCCTCCTCTGAACCCCGCCGATCTCCGCCCTCTCCCCTCCACCTCTTTTCGCCACCACCCCCTCGACCCGGATGCCTCGGAAGCCGTCCTTCTGCACCTGCCGCGTCATAGCCAGTGGCTGGCCGGTGGCCTGCGTCAAAGTCAAGCCGGTGGGTGCCGCCATAGGGCCCCCTGTGGAACACCTGCGGGTCCGCCACGGCCCTCGCATGCAGCCAATACGAGTCACCACCACCGTCCGGGAACATAGGCGCAGTGTCCGCCAGCGATCCAAACGACCAGCTTTTGTGTGGAGGAGGAGCCCCCGCAAGAACGGCTGCCTCCTGTCCGTCATGCCCGTTCAGCCTCTGGTACGCGTCGGCAGCGCTCCTCTGCCTCACCTCCCCGCTGCTGTGGGATCTGGANGCCTCCGAAGCACGATCGCCATGCGAGGTGCTGCAAGCACTGCGCATGGCTGTGTGCAGGCCCCTGCTTTGACCACGCCCACTAGGAGAAGCCCTAACGTCGTCGTACACCTGACTGCTTGGACGGAGGGGAGGGAAGGGAGACCTCTGCCCTGGCGAGGGGAAAGGACGGTCCCTCCCAGAAGTGCTTCTTGGCAGGGGTGATCCCATGGCTCCCCTCCATGCGCCAGCCGCCGACGCAACTTGCGCAGGGCTTTTCAGGCTCGTGTGCGCGGCAGATCGCGCGCCCCAGATCTCGGCGACTGCGTTGAACATGGTCTCCGCGGCCGCGTCGTCGTGGACGTCATCGCTTAGAGATCCGGATGCCTTATCCATCATGGGCACCTCTGTTGATGAGCTGACGCGCCTGCAGTCCTGGTTGGACTGTTGGTGCCAGGGGGTGGGCTCACCGATCCAATTTGGCCGGCGGCCTTGGCTTGGAGGTCCCGAGAGTCTAGGGACGCTTACCATCCGGAACGTTTGACGCAGTCACCTCTTGCAGTTGTGCTGGGGAGGCCCTGCTGTCCGGCGCAGGCGGGGCCCTGCGCCTAGGAGGCGTGGCTGGTCGAAGGAACGGGGGTGCTGCTTGGGTCTTGCACATTTTCACCGGTGTTGCACATTCGCTCCATCCACCCGGTAAGCAGCTTTATCGGGGCGCTGGTCAGCTCAGCGACAGACGAGTTGGTCGTTTTCTACGGTCAAAGCGCAGCACCCAGAACAGACACGAGAGTGCCATGCACTAGATTCATGCTCACGAAGCATGCCCCCTGAACCATGGCTCAACACCATGCCCCCTGTCATCCCCCTGAGCCGCGATCATGCTCAGGACGGCACTGGCATGGGGAAATTGTACAAGGGAAGTCGCAGCGACGTATGGCACTATGCATCGCTCACGTGGTGCATTTCGATTGACAGCAGGAATGGGTCCCAAAAACAGCGCGATTTGTGTATGTCTAATCGTGGATTCCGTCGCATAAGGGATAGTGCGGCAACATCGAGTTGGTTCCAACTCGAGTTGCAAGGGGTACGAAGGACAAATACGACATCGAATACAGCCTACCTTTTCAGTACGGATGCCTAATTCCAACTTCAACTCTTGTTTCGCGCATGGCACCCTACTTGGCGTCGTGAGTTTCACAACTTTCTGGCCGATCTGGACTCGCCGCCGAGGGAGTTGAATGCAACTCCGTGCATCCCCCCAGATCGCGTTGTTTGGACATGTTCGAAGTTGTAGGAACATTTTCAGAGCGAATTTTCGGCGGAGAAAAGGCCCATCACGGCCAAACCACCTGCCCGACAAGAGTTAGCACGTGCCACTGTCTGACAAACGGTCGGTGCCAACAACAAACGACCATTCCGTTCCACACAATCGGCAGTTGACTAAACCTTATCTGTCGTGTTCGTCTTCTCTTTTCCGTAGCAATCCAACCATTTCAGGCGACGGTAATCAACGACTTCATGTTTCCCATTAGCAGGCGCAACCTGATTGGACGATTCCGTCCACGCATGCAACGCGACAGACAAACGGAAAGGTTTGTGCGGATTCGCTGACGTCGTCTCTGAGCCTTGGCCACACGCCACCATTCGCCCCAGCCTTCTTTACGAGGCCGCTCGCTCCAGCTTGTCTGGCTTTCGACCTAGAACATCACACACCTTCTTTTCTGGCCCAAACCCTCGTCGCGATGGCTTCGCAACAAGCCGTGAAGAGCACGTCTTCCGCTATGACTTGGACGTATCAGCCCCCACGCGAACTGCACCAAGCCGATGGACCACAGCCCGCCCGTACAGGACTTGCTGCTCGGCTTGCCGGCATTACATCAAACCTCCAGCGCGCGACACGTGCACGGACTACCCCATCTCCACGTCCACCAGCCTCATCTGAGGCAACAGACGATGCCTCAACCTTGCTTCAGCGTTTTCTCCAATCCGCCCCCCCGGTTCCGTCCGGGCCTGCCCCTTTCCAGTCGCCGGCACAGTCCGCAGCCAATTTCAATGGAGGCTTTCCGTCAAACACTCTAGGTCTGCAAACATCATCGCCAGCGGAGCCTCCTTCTGTTGCCCCAAACACAACTGCCGCGCCTGGCACAGGAGACGCTGGACCTGCAACGCCCGTCTACATTGACCTCACGTCCCACAGTACCGCCGGGGCTGCTCCATTGCAGAACAGCTCCAACCAGCACACCGTGCTTGTGGGAGGAACCGAAGCTTCTCCTGACGCTGCCGAGGATGACGAGGCGGGGGACGGAGGAAGGTACTGCTGGGCCTTACCACGCAACATGGTCCTCATGACCGTGCTTAGGGACGAGTGGGAGAAAAAGAAGAACTCTGCCGATAATGGGTTCAAAGGCCCTGCATACTTGGCTGTAGCACGCGCCCTGCGCCGACATTTTGGGCAACCGGTCTCCGTCGACAAAGTGCGCCAGCAGACTAAAAAACTCAAAGGCCAGTACAAGCTGCTCCGATGGTTCATCTCACACCCTACGCCGACAGGTTGGGGATGGGATGAGCATGCCTTCCGGCCTGTGGGGAGCGTGGAGCAGTGGACAACCCTCATTGAACGCCAGCCAAAGTTTAAGGGGGTGCGTAATGTGGGACCCAACCCATGGTACCCATTGGCGCATGAAATCTGGGGTCGCAGCACTGTAAGCGGTGGCCTACAGGTCGCAGGGGCCGGGGTCCCGCCCGCACCTGCTGACGAGGATCGCCTCGCCTTGGGAGACACAGAAGACAACGACGTGGACGACGCGGACGCGGAGGAGGCGGAATCTGGACCAGCCGGAACCGAGCCTCTCCGTGATGTGCGTGCAGCGTCCAGCGCCCCTACCTCACCCCTGCAGCAACGCAATGCACCTGGGCGTTCTGATTTCCGGTCCCCTGATCTGTCGTCTTCGTCAGCCATGGGTGGTAAGCGCAAGATTTCCCGTCATGAGGTGGCTGCAGGTTTACAGGCGGTTGCAGCTGCAATAACTCAACCGAAACGCTACAAGCACGAAGTCGTGCATATCATGCAGGCTGACGACTCATATGGCAAGGCAATCGAAGCTGTGAACGCCACAACCAGCTTAGATGCATCCGAGAAGATGAAGCTTTTTAAGAAGTTAGCAGCGGATAAGGATTTGCAGACCGTGGTGGTGCACACTATGGGCGACATGCAGGAGCAGGTCCTGAAGGATATGCTACTCTAAGATGGTGGTGTACACGACTACTAGTGACGGGTGAGAGGGAGGGAGTATGAGTAGTTAGCCCTTAGTTAAAAGTGGGCTATAGTGAGAGGATTGTACATACTACTTTATTTAAAATATACATGACATTATGCATGATTTCCATTTCAGTCCATGTTGTGAATGCACCATGGGAGGTGGCAACATTTTATGCGCACTAGAGTTCTCCTTTTGCCAATCGCACATTGTATGCATGGGCTTAGTTTGCACTCACATGAACTGATGACCCATGCCTGTTGTGACCTTGAAGTACAAAGTGTTCAATTGTGTATACCAAGTTAAAGAACTTAAAACATGACTTTCCCCACATCATTTTCTAAATGTCAAAGTGGTGAATTTTACGAATGCCACTGACATAGGGCATGTCCATCAAGGTTTGCCTCCTTATCTTTGTTGATGTCAAGTTTACCTATGTGCTACAAGCATGTGCCACGTTTGGGCCTAGTCCCCATTTCCCCTCGGACTATTTTGTGTCCAATAGTGTGCAAGGATATAAGGGAGTGACAACTTCAAGGAACTGGAATGTGACTTCCATCACAAGAATGCTCACACGTTGAAGTGGTTGCATTGTTACAATGCGACAGACACATGGCTTGGGTGAAATGGTTTGCCTCGTTATCACACTTGTAAGTTGTTTTGCTTCCTTCTTCAACCATGTCATGGTGCACGGCCCTAGCAAGGACATGCTTGAATGCATAGTGCACGATCCAAAAGATGTACATTCACCGCTAACACATTCTTCAAGGTGTGCAATTCGCTTTGTTTGTCCAGATTTGATAAAGGAGGAGAAGTGAACAATACATTTATGAGAAATCAGACGATGAGGCATATTGTTCCCACATGGCTTCGGCCAAATCATCACGCAATTGTTGAGTTGGCTGCAGACCCCCACTTCCCCTCGCAACATCAGCTGGTGGTTGCACATCCACCTCGCGGTCCCCCAAGTGCTCAAGGTCTACAGCTGAGACCCCTTCCCGTGCCACGATGAGGTTGTGCATGACCATGCACGCAACAACAATTTGTGTCTAAAAGAATGGGTCCTCAAAGTATGGAATGCCATGGAGGATTGGAAAACGACGCTTGATGATGCCAATGGCCCTCTCGACTGCTGAACGTGCTCCAGCATGGCACCGATTGAAAACTTCTTTCGGGTTGGTCGGGCGACGCTTGCTATTGTGCCACTCTTCCAAGTGGTACGAGGTTCCACGGTAAGGAGTGACACATCCTTGACGCGCTGGAAATGCGGCATCTGCGAGCCAGAACGTTCCAGGTGGGGGTCGTAAACCGTGTGCAACGGCATCCTAAAAAACAGCTGCATCATGTGCGGAGCCCTGCCACCCTGCCCACACAAAAAGAACTTGGAGGTCGAAGTTCACCAACAGTAATACGTTCTGCGATGTCATGCCAGCCTTGTTTCGGTATGGTGCACGATATCTGTTGCCCACTGTGACTGGAACGTGTGTTCCATCAAGAGCCCCTATGCACTTGGCAAAAAACGGCATGTAATCCGCACGATCAGCCCACTGGGCCGGTGGCCCGGGATCCTCCGTGGGTAGTTTAATGACCTCATTGCGAATGGCAAAAAGTGCCCTCATGACCACCCGAACGTACTTTGAGATGGTGCTGCAGGAGCGTTGGAATCGTTCTTGTGCCATGCGGTTTGAGTGGTTGTAGGCGCAATGCCGAAGGAAGATGAATACCTGCTCCTCCACTGAGACGTATCTAGTGTCAAGGAGTGTCGCTTTGCTGCGCAGGAGATAACACAATTCCTTGAAAGTGGAAGGGCTCATGCGAGAGGACTTGAAGAATCGCCTTGGATTGCTGTCCATGAGGTCATGAACCCATGCTTGTCCATCATGTTTCTTGTCATGCTCTGGCATGTTGCAGAACGGCTGGAGTAGGATTGACATGGATGTCAGCAATGCCATTTCTATGGCATCATCTGTCTCTGCATTCTCTGTAGTATCCGGCATCATGCTTGGGGAATGTTGCATTGTAGCCCTAACCATTTGGGTGGGGCTTTTCCTGTCAGCCATGTGTGCAGGGTGCGGTTTTGCGTATTGGCGATCTGTGCCTTGTAGCGTCTCGCTACTCTCCCCACACTTGCTCCGCTGAGTTCGCTCCTGGGTTTCGATACGTGCATCGGCGGAGCCAAAGTTGTCTTCGTAGCTAGCTCCCCTCACTTGCCAAAGGTCGCGATCTGTCGCATTTGTGCCGTGTGTCCTCACTTGAGCGGCCTCACGCCGTTGAAAAATAATAAACGTTGTGTAAGTGGAGAAATGTCTTTGGCCCTGACGCTGGTGGTAGCGACGTCCGTCGGTCGGTGGTCGGTTCTGGCTGTTCCGTCGCTTGGACAGAGATAGAGGACACATTTCTTGGGCCACAGGCAGCTAGGAGAAAAAGGTCCAAGGGCACGTGACCAAGCAACGCTGTTCTGACATGATGATAAAGTGGCGGCTGTTGATGTCTTGATCGCTTGTGCACTGCGATTGAGGGCGCGGATGATGAATGTTTTGCGTGCCCGGTGTTGTAATTTTTACCTTCGGGTAGTGTTTTTGTGAAAATTTGGCACATCAATACCCTCTTTCTTGGTCCGGTAGACGAAGTTTTGTAGCAGGTCGCGCCGACGCCGGGCTGGTTCCACGCGACAACAAACAGGGGAGTGTGCGGCAACAAAGTGTTGGATCAGTAGTGTTCGAAGGTGCGGTGAGGTGCCCTAGTAACCAACCCGAACTACCCAGAAGTCTAGCGCTAAACCTCCTTTTGTGACGTCATTTTAGTTGCTTGGAGTTCGTACCAACTCCGGCAGCGACGATGGTAATTTCGAACTCGAGTTGGAACCAACTCGATGTTGCCGCACTATCCCTAATTGAAGCATGGAAAAGAGAATCCACGTTAATCATCGTTCCTATCCCATGGAGATTGTTTGACATCAGTCCATGACCATCGTTCCTATCCCATGGAGACAAGCATGTTGACGCTCGGAATCCTACCTCCGAATCCCATCGCATATCAAGAGATGACGTCCGTTCCGACACAGTTTGCCGCCCAGTGACATCACCATAGCCAGCAGTCATGGGAAGTGGACACCGATGGTGAGCCGCAAATCTCACCGTCGATCGCCATCGATCCAGTTGTGCCAATAGTTGGCGGCGGAGGATTTGCCGCCAAAGCTCCGAAGCGTCCACCCCTATGGGGCGACGTCAGAAAGCGGACGCCTTCTCGCACTTGAGAGCCCAGGGCCGGTCGTTTGTCAACAACCATATCTGACCGTCCGCTCGACGAAGCGAAGGCCTCGAGATCACCAGCTTCCCCCGATCGAGGGGGACAGCGCCTCCGCACGAGGTGCTCTCGTGTCGCTGTCATCGGCCAACCCTCACACGGCATCCAATCTCTGCAGCCCCTTTAGGGCCTACGACGGCCACCCACACAGCTCGGGGAGGTTGCCTGAGACCGGGCTTCATCTTTTTTGGGGGACCTTGTTCGTGACTCACTGACGCCGGGGAGGCTCCCTCTGTACCAGGACAAGCCCGGGCCAGAATTCATGAGCTTTTGTCACACCACTGCCTCTTAGAAGAAAAATACAAAATTATGATAGAGATGTTGGAAAGAAATAAAATAATTTCAAAATATTAAAAATTTATCATATATGAGGATGAATTTCTTGCCTCCATGATGTGATGTATTGTTCCGGAGGCTAATGTCTCATTCAAAGAGGGGTAGGTGGAAATAGACATTGTTTTCCAANGAGGAGGAGGAGGAGGAGGAGGAGGAGGAGGAGGAGGAGGACGACGACGACGACGACGACGATGACAACGACGATAACGTTGATTAAGAGGACATGGAGGAGGACTGGGACTAGGACGAGGACGAGGACGAGGACGAGGACGAGGACGAGGGCAAAGAAGGCAAGGACAGGTTGGGGAGCTGTCAAAACAATGAAAATGCCACAAAGGATAACATGCCAAAACAAACTTGACTCACCGTTTAACAGCGGCACGGTCCCCATGGCCTGTGACTATGAAGACCGCAACGTTCGCTGGCAGGCCGTCAAAAAAATCTGCTATCTCGGCGTCGATCTGCTCCATGATCGGAATTATTGGCCTCAAACTTTTGGGGACTTCAAGAACAGAATCTGAAGGGATTGATGCAAAAGGGGGCCCATGTTCCTCTTTGTCCTCCTCCTCCTTCTCTTCCCTCATCACCCCCCCCTTCTCCTCTCCATCAGAAGTTCTCCTTTTCCGTTGCGGCTCAGTCCTGCTCACCCCTTGTGACGCTTCCAACTCGGCCGTATCCATCATGCCCACTTCCGCAACGGCACAGGCGGACACGACACTCTCCTTGCCTTTCTTCTTCCGTGGCTTTTTGTCTCCTTCCCTACGCATCCCTGCCTCTGCGTGTGCTTCCGCTCGGATCCCTCTGGTCCTCCCGTCGAGCACAGCCGGTGCCCGATCAAAAGGAAGAGGAGGACGACCAGAGGGCGGCGCAGCGCACGTCATAGCGGCTGCAACCTCTGCAGCGACGGAGGCGATGTCGGCGATGGTGGCAGACCGTTTCTCCAAGGCAGCCATGAGAGCGGTCAGGCTGGCGACGGTCAGATCTGCACCCGCCGCCTTCTTCACCTGACTCCGAAGCAACACCACCCGAATGAGCCGCGGCAGTGGGAGGCGGCAGGGAAGGAGGGCCGGAGGGAATGAAGTAGGAGGAAAGGGAAGAGGGAGATAAGGTAGTGACTGAGATCAAGGCAAAAAAGGTGGAGGGAGGGCACGCGAGAGCGAGAGAGAGAGAGAGAGAGAGAGAGAGAGAGAGAGAT
>SZWC01001960.1:125892-140916 GCA_023375785.1 Penium margaritaceum | reverse complement strand
TAGAATCACTTTTTGCGCCTCGACTTCCGGCAGCGTACATCAGATACAACGGAAAGGACTTTCGAAGGTCCGAACAACGATTCAGGTCCAAAAGGGGCATTTGGAAACAAAGCAGTAAAGTACAACTTCCAACTAACATCATGGACATTGAAAGCAAGACCAAGTAAGAGAGAATTTGTTCGCGATATACTATAAAAAAAGGTGATCTTTTATTTTTCATACTATGAAAATAATTTTGTAGAGGGAGACCATTGCATTTAATTTCGATTTAAAATAACTTTTTTCTTAATAGAAGCAAAGCTCATGATGATTTCATGATGAAATCATTATGGTACAATTTACTTATGCATTTAATATGTCACATGAAAGCCATGAAATGTTAGTTTTGCATAAAACATTAATACGTCATTATAAGACCAAACTGTGAAAAATCTTCAAATAATTCTTTTCTATGAATCCATTAAAACTACCTCATATTCAAAACAACTCAATATATAAAAAAAATAAACTTAATTAGGATTCCTTTGGGCTTTTATGTTGGAAAAATCAACTGTCCTTCAAATCTAGTGCTAAAATTTCTATGGAATGTATTCCTTCAAAAGATTGTTCTTAATAACACTATAATCAATGTTATATATTTTGATTTTTTCAAAATTAATTCTCAATAATCTAGCATTCATGATAGAAGAGGCATGAAATATAACAAAAACGTAATCAAATTAAAGATATTTTCGGATAACTCTGATACAATTACATAAAACACCACATGTTATTGAATACACTTAAATGTACAACAAATTGAAAATCAATGAAAGGATAATATCATTTACATTTAAATTTCAAGGATTCTCATCCATAACAGTTGTATTCAAAAATAATAATTGCAAAAAAAAATCATATCACTTTTCATGAAATATTTTATCATGGTAAAACCTATGCCAATTTCAATACTATTTTATGTAATATTTATACATTTTGCGAAAGATTTTGCACATTTAATTTGATCACTTGTATCTAAGTTTAAAAGGCCTTACTAACCTATTGCTAAAAAATAAGGACATAAATAATTGCCAAAACATGGATAGAGTCAAAGGCATTGAAACATGCATTAATTCTTTATTTTATTCATGTTATATCCATGGTTATAGTTTTTCCTTACAAAACAATTTATTAATCTGTTGATATGTATAAGAAAAACTCATTCAAACCTAAATTAGAAAATTTCCCCCATTGAAGTTAATAAGTGTTATTGTATGTTTATTTTTCTTATTAAAATCGAATCAATGTGAAAGATGTTTTTTCACATCCATGTTTAGGAGTTTTTAATAATTAAATATATAGTTTTTAATTGAAAATTTAAAATTTTTTATGAAATATTGTTCGAATATTTTGACTCTAAATATATCTAACACATTATAATTCATTATTTCACCTCCATAAAAGTTTTTTTTCTAAATAAATGGGTGAAACTAAGTTACATATTACTTTTATAAAATTGATGATGAATTATGTTATTGTCTTTACATATATATACGTGTTTGTATTATTTGTTTTAAATAATATTTTTGTTCTAGAAAAATAATTTTTGACTTTAATTCATGAGAAAATTTATGTATTAAATGATAAAAATCATTAGAAAATTTCTAGTTTGTTAAAAACTTAAGAGAAATGACTTATAAAACATTTAAAATTTATATATGCGTATTATTTCCTTTTTGTTTTTTATTCTCAACTAAAAATAAGGATTAACAAATAATGATAATAATATTTATAAATTAAAATAATATGATTCGATATATTTTTTATAATGCTTCTTTCATGATTTCAAGATCTCATCCTTTTTCCTCTAGTCGAGTTTTGCATTATTCGCATGTTATCTCAATTTCCAAAAAAAATAAAATTCAAAACATGTTTTTGAAAAATTGACCGATTTATTGTGGAGTTACATATTCTTTATTATGTAAATTTAATGATTTTTTGTTAAAATAACCTCTTCTCTGTTCTCTATCTAACGAGAGTTGACTCCTTTATTAAGATAGAAAAACGTTTCATAATCATGAATTTACGACCTTATCTTCACTCAAATTCTAACCTGTTCGTCGTTGTCTTCCCTGACGTGCACGCAGTCGTATGACTCGTTCATACCTTTCTCCATCTTCTTGCATTGAGAAGCCCTCATGTGACCCGAAAGTTATCGTACCCCTTTGAATGTCTGCTCTATTTCATCTGACGCAGTTTGTCGGCTTTCGAAGCGCCGGAACTAGTTCTAGGCAGCGCAAAATAGTTGCGCAGGCTCTAGGCGACGGAAATAGTTTTCAAGGCATTCTAGTTAGAGGCATTAGTTGGCGAAGTCGTGCGAGCTGAAGCAATTGACCCTTTTCTTTTTGAGTGAGGTCGGAGAGAGGCGTTGACACTCACATGTAGTCCCGCACGGATCGCCCGTAGTAATTGCACAATCCAAGAAAAACGTGAATTTCTCGATTATTGGTCGGCATTGGCCAATCAGTGTCTGCTGCCACTTTTTTCTGATCCATGGTGATCCATCCGCCATTGATGACGTGACCCAAAAACTCGATCGAACGACGACCAGAGTTGCATTTCGAGAGTTCTCGGAAAATTTTATCTCTTTGTAAGACTTTGAGAATTTTTTGGAGATGTCCATCGTGCAACTCCGAGATGGGTCTCTACACCGGAATGTTGTCGAGGTACTCCACGATAAAATCATCGAAGTACGGATGGAAAATGTTGCTCATGGCTGCCAAAAACTGAGGTCAAAGCAAAGCATCCACACACACACACACGCACACACACACATGCATACACATGTATAGACACAGACATGCGCATGCGCACACACATGCACGTGTGCACGCGAGCACGCACGCATGCACGCATGCACGCACGCATGCATGCACGCTTGAACGGCATGACTGTGAAATCAAGGTGCCCGAAGCGAGTTCGGAAGGCCGTTTTCTTGATGTTGGCGTCCGCCAAGCGTATCTGGTGATATCCTCTATGTAAGTCAATTTTGCTGAAAATTCGAGCCCCTCGGAGCTGGTCAAAAATTTCGTGAGCTCGGGGAAGACGGTAGCAGTTCTTGATGGTAGCGTTGTTCAACTCCCCACAAACCACGTACATCTGCATCTCACCAGTTTTCTTTTTAACAAATAGTACTTGTGCGACGTATGGTGACATGGAGGGGTGGATGAAACCTTGATCGAGCATCTCGTTTAGCTGCTTTTCCAACTCGGTCGGTTGTGATCGCTCATTTGATAGGCCCCTTGGACAAAAGGTCTGCTGCCCAGCTTCAGCTCGATGCAATGGTCGATGTCCCGCCGAGGAGGTAAAGTCTTTGGGAGTTCATCAGGGAAGATGTTCACAAATTCCTAGACTGGGGTGCGAACTCTTCGCGTACCATCGTGAACTTAGTTGATGCCGATGAGGATGATGAGGCCGATGATGAGTCAGCTACTGCCAATCCTGTTTCTCCCATTGGCTCGAGATATATGAGCCACGCACGAGCTCCTCGTGGAATGCAGTGCTTGGCCACGTTAAGTGGTATCGGATGCACATGTTGTCACTCTTCGACTTCCGCGGCTTCCTCTGCTCCTTCCACCTTTGTTGCTTGCACAATCGGCCTCAGTCCCACACACGGAAGTTGTCGTTTGGCTCCGTCGATTTCCACGTAGACGTCGCTAGTTTTCTAGTCGACCTGCGGATTGTGTCGGCACAGGAAATCTCATCCAAGGATGATTTTGTAATCGTTCATTGGACAAGACCTCCAGACAGTTACATCGCGTAGATCCCCCACTTGTAGTCATAGAAGTTCTTGAAGTCTCCGTATTTGTAGTCTCCCGTCGACGGTTGTTCCTTCAAACACCCCTGGTTTGATTTGCAAACCCAGCTTCCAAACCGTTTCGTTGCTTATGAAGTTGTGTGAATCTCCTCCATCCAACAGTGCCGGTACCGTTCTCCGACCTCTGCATCCTCGAGGCTGAATTCTTAGAAGTATCACCAATTGGTTGTCCTCGTGTCCCTTGTCGAATTTTGCAGTCTCAGAAACCATGTGCCTCGATGTAGACCGTTCAGATGGGCAATCGCTCGGCGCACATCGCTCCTCACGGTCAAAAGTTTTGCCTTTTACTCCTACCCTCTGTTGTTTCCCAACTCGTTTTTGTACGACTTCCATCCCTTTTTGGCCTGTTGCTTGCTCCAACAATTGCGAGCAATGTTCCCAAATTTTGCGCAGTTGTAGCACGTGCACGTATCTCTTTTATCAACAGCGTCCATATCCATCGGAGTCGAGGAGTCCGTTGACTGGTTTTTCCAATTTCCATGTGGTTAGGAGGTTGCCAGCCATAGGATTCCTGGATCCGAGCGTTGTAATCAGCGCTGGTGATCCTTCCTCCTACTGCGATCATCCGCGGCAAGTCGTTCTCGATGCCAAAGATAGCGATTGCCCACCAGCTATCTCGCTTCAGGCTATTGCTGTACTGAAAATAGAGATTGTCGGGGGCGATGTTTGGTCCAGTGATGATCTCGCAAAATCTCCGCGTGTACTCCACCATGCTGGACTGCTCACGTAGACGCTGGAGCTTGTACCGTGCGTCGGACTTCTTATTCTGTCGTCCAAAGCGTGCTAGCATTGTACGCGAAAATTTGTTCTAGTTGATCGGTGACGTCACCGCGTCATGTCACTATGGGTTGATCCACTCCAAGAATAGGATGCCTACGGTCAGTGATGTGAGACGTTCTCCGTTGACCATCGATGAGGCTCCATGGGTCTTCTGTTGCCGTTGGATGATCTTTAGGTCGGACCACCTACTTAGCGTCGTGCCACACAAAAGCGCGGCCACGAGGTCAATTTTTGTTTGATCATCGTTTATCCCAGCAGTGGTGAAGTACACCTCCATACTCTTCAGCCACATCGGAACCATTGGTCCTTTTGAGTTTGCATGATCCAACGGTTCCGGTCAGGGCCGGACAAATTTTGGATTCACTTGAGAGATGTGAATTTATTTTCATGAGCACTGCTTCACGTGCACTTGTGTTGCAAAGAGCCTCGATTTCGGCGTTGAGTTGTTGGAAAAGGTGGTTGTTGATTCCCTCAAGTGTGGAGAGACTGATTGCCAGTACCTCGTTGATCCACGCCAATCGTCCAGTGCTACCTCACGTCCCTCTTGTCGTCGTTGAGGGTGTCGGTTGGGACGCCTGGTTCATCGCCTTTGCGTCCGTGACCGGATTGGTCGCCTAAACCGTAGAGGTAGTTCTAACTGTCGCAAAGCCTGTCACACCAACATTCATTGTCGTTTCAAGATTCACATGCATTGGCACGTTTTGCTCCTTCATCGCCGAAGTCCTCGCTGAAGACTCGCTGATAATCATCGGTTGTGCTCGTTCGCCTCACGTCATAGTCCTGAAATCTACGAAGTCTTGACGTGCGAGATGCGCTGACGGCTTGAGCGAGGTAGTCCTCCGGATGGGTAAAGTAGTCGAATGCCTCTCCAGCACTGTTGCTCTCACATACGAAGTGTTACGCCCAAGGGAACATAGATGGTACACCGGTAACATTTGCAAGGCAAAACACTATTTAGAATTTGGGACACTTGAGCAATTTGTAGTTGGCGGTAAGGGTACTTCGATGACTAGGGTCGAAATGATCGAACATATATATGCAAGTGTCGAGTTACGAATGAAGCATTGTCAGGGCCGTTGGGTCATTTGTCCAACGATGTGTGCGGAGTCGCGTAGTGAGTGGTCGGATTCGAGAAGGTCCGCCGAGAAGTCGGGAGTCTTCGAGAATCGGCGGTGAAGATGCGAGATGCATCTTTATAAATGCAGATTCGTCTCGGCGCGTTGAGATGTCGACCGAAATATCGTGATACTTCTATTCGCAGGTTTGCAAGAGTGGTCGAAACTGTCGGAAGGTTCGAGAATATCCACTGAGGGCATGGAAGTTAACCTGTATGTCCTCGACCATCGGAGTGAATATCGCGGTCTCCGCGACGCGATGGGTTGTTTGTGTGAAAACGGAAATACCCATTCGGGAAGATAGGGAATTGTGTAAGTCCCGTACGTAATATATAAAATTCCGAGAATGAGAACGAGGCAGAAGTCAGGTCTTTGACGTTCAAGACGAGGGACGCGTGCAAGGTCACGCCATGAGTGGTGGTTTCAAAAACTCCGCCGAGAAGTGCGAGGGCTTTGAGAATATCTCGATGCTTCTTTAGAAAAGTCGACTGTCCTCGAGAAATTGACCAAACGATACCAAAACATCAATTCCTTTTGCGGCACTTCTTTCGACCATTTTGGAAAGTGGTCAAAGTTTTTGGAAACTTTAGAATGGGACATCAGAGGTTGGGGCAGTTGGCTAGTATGTCCTCGACCAAACGGCGGCAAAATCTAGTCGTAAGTAGTTAATGACATGATTCTTGTCACACAACTAGGGTTACATAATCAAAGTATTATTCACGCGGTTGCCTTCCACCGCTGACTTCTCCATGTGTGGGAGAAAACATGACTGATATTTCCAACGAAACAAGCAACGATGAAGCAAGCAACGGATTGACGTCGCATCGACGACATGTTTACCACTGGCCATCACGTTCTTCTTTGCTTGGTGAACATCAAGCTATGTGGAAAAGAATTTGGAAAACTTGGACCTCACTGGTTATGACCGTTGTAGATCAAGCGAATGCAAATCCTTGTGTTGTCGCTAGAATTTGCCTACCTGCCACCATAACAATCCATATGATCTTCCACGCAAGCAATCTCAAGCACTACCAGGGCCCCATTAAAAGGAGATGCTCCTCCATCCCCCATTCAATTCTAAGGGATAAAGAGTGCGTGATTTGGGGCATACTTGGACACCAACACATCCATAAATGTGTGGAAGCTTCCTAGCGATGTTGCCGCTGACTAGGCGTCAGTGCCTAGTCAGACGGTGAAGACAGTCACAAGTCGTGCACATAGCGGCAAGGGTCTGGTTAGGGGACACAAGGCAAAGTGTCAGAATACTTCAATAGCATTTGGAGAGAGAGATGAGAAATAAGAGTTCAATGGCATCATTACCTGCCGCGGCGCACGGCGGGTGTCGCACGCGGCAGTGCAAGGTCTGTCCTAAAACCGGCCCAAAACCATTATTTTGGTCGTAACTCAGCGTAGACAAGTCAGAACGCTACGTCGTCTGAACCTACACATGCAGAATCTCAAGCTGGACGCTACGACTGGTCACATGCATGCATCCGGCAACAAACGGTGGACACAGAATGCAAAGACATGCAAATCAGGCCCACAGCCAGTCCACCGATAAAATCCTACAAGCTGCAGAAAAACTGCAGAAGGTACCCGACAGCATCCAGGACTCTGGGGCGACCATCAATCAGCTCCGAGCAGGTAGTCCACCACCAGATGACGCCTCGGTGCCACTGGGTCCGCATCAGGGATCTGCACGAGCATGGACACGGCCGAGTGGTCACAGTAAACTGTACAGGTCGACAGGAACGTCACAAATCACAACACTCTCCCATGATCCGATGGTACGCATGTCCATACACGTGCAGCACTGAAACGAGTGCAAAAACAGTCGTGACACAGACACAGACACACCCTGTACTCAACCACTCTCACGCAAGGGGCGAAGCCCAACGGAATGAATGGCCACCAGAAACTTCCCGCACGCCAGTGCCTTCGCCGAGAAGTCAGCACGCTGCATGTCAGTGCCGACCCATACGACGGAGATCACGTGTCGCTCCACCAAATCACACATGAAGTGATGCTCAACCGCAATGTGCTTCGTGCGAGGACGAAAGACACCGAAGTTCTCCGCATTGGCAAGAGCACTCTGGTTGTCACAACGAAGCACAATGGCAGGCACCGACTGACCCAGCTCAAGGAACAGGCACTGCAGCCACACTGCCTCAGCAGCCCCTACACCCAGAGCAACATACTCTGCCTCCGACGAGCTACGTGCGATGCAGCCCTACTTCCCACTGCACCAGGACACAACGGTACCACCGAGCAGGAACACGTAACCGGTGCGAATGCGTCCATCTGGGCTCTTGGCCCAGTCGCTGTCGGTGTAGCCGTCAAGAACCACCAAACACTGCCGACGAAAGCAGAGTCCGAGGTACGGCATGAAAACCACATACCGTACAACTTGCACAGCCTTCTGGAGGACTCCAGCACGTGGAGCCAATGAAAACTATGCAAGGAGGTTGACGGCAAAGGCGATGGATGGACGTGTGGTAGTGGCAAGGTACATCAGAGATCTGATGAGGTAGAGGTACAAGGTCACATCCACTGTCTCCCCCAGCTGTGTGGGATCGTCCACCTTCAGGGCGTCCTTCCCGTCAGGTGTGAAAGGTGTGGAGGCCGTTGGCACTACGCCAAGGAGGTCACTTAAGCGCTCCCCCACAACGCGTGCGTATCGGGCCTGATGCAACAGAAGTGTCCGGCGTCTACGGTCTCGTACAATCTCCATGCCAAGAAACACCGCTGCAGGACCAAGGTCCTTCACCCTATAGGCAGTCTGGAGGACCGCCTTGGCCTCCTTCACGGCCTCCATGGAGGGAGACGCGATCAGGAGGTCGTCCACATAGACCAGGATGAGATGAACCGCTCAGGCGCCTGTCGGATGAAAAGAGAGGGATCTGCATCGCTCTGTACATATCCTACACGAGTCAGAGTGCCTGTGATCTCCAAATTCCAGCACCGAGGAGAATGTTTGAGTCCATACAAGGACTTGCGCAAGCGCCAGACCTTGTCACCGTCCTCAAAGCCTGGTGGCTGGGCCACGTAAATATCCTCATCCAGAGAGCCATGGAGGAACGCATTGTTCACATCCATCTTGTGTAGTTCCCAGTCATGCTAACCCACCACACCAAACAGAGCGCGAGCTGAGGTCATACGGCCGATTGAGGCAAAGGTGTCAGTGTAATTAACGTCCTCAATCTGAGAGTACTCCTTGACGACCAAGCGAGCCTTGTGGCGTTCCAATGAGCCATCCGGCATCACCTTCTTGCGAAAGACCCACTTGACCTGAATCGCCTTCCTCCCGAGTGGAAGGTCGACTACCTCGTTAACTCCGTGCTCTCGGATGGCACGAAGCTCATCCTCGCAGGCGGCACGCCAGGCGTCGGCATCCTCTTATGAGAGGGCGTCCCTTAGTGTGCCCGGATCTGGCGCCAACGAGGGGGAGCTTTGAGTGGCGAGTGTACACGCCTCAAACCTGGGCTTGATGACCACAAGGTCAGCTGCTGCATCACAAGCGGTACAAAACTCGCGAGTGACGAGATCGTGCCCTACAGGACACGCTGGATGTACCTCTGTGTGATCTGTACGGACACTCAGGCCGAGGTCATTTGTGCCGGGATCGCCACTCGCAACGCTGCGAGTGGAGCACCTGGGTGCGGGACCTGACACTCGCGGGGCTCTGGAGTCCAACAGTCGAAGACGACCACCGGGCTCACGCGAGTAGCATGGGCTCGAATGACTGACCGCAGGCTCAGAGACAGGCACAACCACATCCGGTGAGGACTGAGGCACAGGGGCAGGTGATGTATTGGGAAGAGAGGCTGTTGAACGGATGGGAGACAGAGGACTGGGAGTGGCAGCAGGACCGCCCACGGAGACAGGAGTACCGGTGGACAGAGGGATAGCATCATGGGTGTCTATGGGGCACGAGGGTGTAGGAGAGGAGACAGGCTAGAAGGGAGAGGTCTCTGGGCCGACAGCGATGATCGCCAGGTCATCAAGAGCCGGAGACTTAGAAGTGGAGGGGGCTCGAACGGACACATCAGCCGAATGAGAGGAGCTCGTAAGCTCAGACTCCCCCATCCGTCGAGAAACCTCACACGTAGGAACGTGTGTGACAGACATCGACACAATCAACATCAGATCACAGTAGGTGAGAGACTCAAAGAAGAGAGCAACGCGGGACTCAACAATGCAACGACGGGCGGGGCCCCAAAAACGCCAAGCCTTCGACCGCGGGGAGATACCAACGAAGGCACAGAAACGGCCCCGCGGAGAGACCTTGGACCACTGCTCATCCTCCGTGTACCATACAGAAGCCACTAAACCCCAGACACGAGCAAGACGCAGATCGGCACGGTGGCCAAACCAAAGCTCATACAGTGTAACGTGGTCCGAAAGAGGTCCGTGGAGGAGACGGTTCCAGACCCATGTCATGTAGGCGAATCCTTCAAAGGCGAAGGATTACGGGAGACCGCAATCAAACCGCATAGCACGAACCGCATCCTCCATGGTGCGGTTCCAGCGCTCAGAGACACCGTTTTGCTGAGGAGTGGCAGGAGCAGAGACCTAGTGAAAAATCCTGTGCTCGGTAAAGAAACTGCCCATGTCGCCAAGAAACTCGCCGCCACGATCTGAGCGGAAGGTATGTAGCGAGTGGCAAGACTGACGCTCAGCCATCACTAGCCAGAGACGAATCGCGAGAGCGGCATCAATCTTCTGGCACAGGCTGTAGACCCACCGCATCCGAGTGAAGTCATTGGTTAGGGTTAGGTCATATCGGCCCCGATCGGATAAGGACTCGACAGGGAGAGGACCGAGAAGGTCCTGATGGACCAGGTCGAGGAGGCAAAGGGCTCGAGAATGGGAGTGAGGGTAAGTGCAGCGATGCATCTTACCCTGAGCGCAGAACAGACAATCGGTCTTGGGCGGCTTCTCGAAAAAGGCCGCATCAAGACCAAGGGCAGGTTGTGTTCTAATGAGGTTCGACATAGTGTCGGAGCACACATGACACAGACGTCGATGCAGCAGGCGCTGATGCTCAGAAGACAGGACACCAGTAACAAACACACGAGCAGCAGGGAAAGGGGAGCAAGGAGAAGAAGAGATCCGGGGAACACGATNCCGAGAAGGTCCCGATGGACCAGGTCGAGGAGGCAAAGGGCTCGAGAATGGGAGTGAGGGTAAGTGCAGCGATGCATCTTACCCTGAGCGCAGAACAGACAATCGGTCTTGGGCGGCTTCTCGAAAAAGGCCGCATCAAGACCAAGGGCAGGTTGTGTTCTAATGAGGTTCGACATAGTGTCGGAGCACACATGACACAGACGTCGATGCAGCAGGCGCTGATGCTCAGAAGACAGGACACCAGTAACAAACACACGAGCAGCAGGGAAAGGGGAGCAAGGAGAAGAAGAGATCCGGGGAACACGATACAGATCATCCACAACAGAGGCACGAAGAACAGTAGTGCGAGTATCAAGAGCAGTCACAATCGCGGAGTCGGCAATGTGCTCCACAGAGAGTCCCATCAAAGTGCAGGCATGCATACAGAGCAAGCTGAGCTCAAGGTCAAGCTGAAAAAGCACGTCGGAGAGATACAAGGGGCCAGACGGACCATCGAAACACACAACCCCAACACCCTGGCTTGGCGAGGACTGACGAGAGCCTGTGCGAACGGAACGAACACATGCCACGGGACCGAGGACAACGAATTCACTATGACAACATGTCATGTGGTGAGTGGCACCGGAATCGATGATCCAAGTGCCACCAGAATCACGACATGAGGACGTCACGGTGCAATGGGCAATGAAACACTCGGCTGCACATGGGCGCTCGGCAGCAGAGGAGGGAAAACGACGAAGGGTGCACAGGTGAGACTCAGAAATCCAATCTGTACTATCGGGCCCATCATCATCACATGCCAGCTGTGCTCCCCCACACGAGTCATCACGAGAGACGAGAACATATGAACAGTCAGTCTCTGAACCACCTGGCTGTGACGACACACTCGCACCTCCCTGAGAGCGAAGCGCCAAGAGCGGACGAAGCTCGGTGATGGTGCGGTCACGGGAGTCGGGGTCTTCGCTGCTCGCCGGTGGGGAAGCAAGATCTGCTGCGGTCGTGGTCGCCGCGCGACCAGAGGCTTTGTTGTTCGAAGCAGACTGCTATGCGTGTGTAGCCTGAAGACCGTGAGTGATTTGCGCCCAATCGAGTGGCTGTTGGCACTTGGTGTAGCGGTGAGCGCCTCCACAGTTGTAGCAGTGAACAGTGTGTCCACTGCTACTGCCTGATGACTGCTGCTACGGTGCCTGCTGCTGGCCCGAGCCATGCTTCTTCTTTCTCTTCTTCCCCTGTGCTGCTGCTGCCACACCCTGCGTCTGAGTCGGGATAGCTGGGGTGGAAGGGGAAGAGGAGGGCGTGCCAGAGGATGGATAGGTGAACTCCGAGAGAGGCATCAGTGGTGACGCGATGACCGGTGCAACAAGTGAACTCTCCTGGTGGACGACGGTTGCCTCATGAGCGGATGTCACCTAGAGGAAAAGCTGATGCGCCCAAGGAAGAAGCTGAAGGGAGGTGGAGAAAAGGTCGAGCGCGACGTCGCTATACCTCGTGAAGATGTCGGCATGCTCAAGACGGACTCCGATCATGAGCGTGCGAAGCGCCCACAGCCGTGTCCCTCCTGCGGTCCCAAGGCGCGTGTAGATTCGCATGGCGCGCCGCAAGTAAGCGGTTGCGGGCTTGGCAAGTCCCTGACGAAGGGAGTGGACGGCGCGGATGTGAGCTGCGCGGGTGGCGTGCGTCTCTGTAGCAAGCAGGGACAATGCCAGCTCCCCGCCTCGACGTGGGTCAGCACCCGTGCCTGTGCCGGCCTCTCCAAGGAAGGGGCGAAAGTCAACAACAGTCTCGCAAGGTATGGCGTAAAGAAGTCCGCGCATCATCCGAGCCGCTGTCAGCACCTGAGCACGGTCCGTAACCTGGTACTGACTGTGGTAGTAGGGCCAAACTCCCTCGGAAGTGGCCCAGACCTAGAAAAGGGTCTCCCAGCAGTCAAAGCCATCCTCGCTGACATATCGTGGGGGGCGGTGTCTCGAAGTCCTTGGGTTACCGCTCCATAGGGAGAGCAACCAAAGGATGGGAAAGATGAGGGATGGGGAAGACATCGGGACGAGGAAAGTCACCGAGGTAGGTCTCAGGGAAAGATCGGATCGCCGGGAACGGGGAACTGGAACGCATCTACAACTGGCGAAGACGCTCCTGAAGTACGCGAATCTCCCTCTTAGGAGTGTCATCGTCCATGCCTGGCATATCAGGGTCCTCTTCCAAAGGATGAAGAAGTGAAGGGTCCTGTCTTGCCACTCTCCTCGGTGTAGATGCTGATTGCTGTGCAAAAGGTATGATACCGCCGACTCCCCCGGAGGTGTGCTGTGGGGCCGTAGACTGACTCTGAAGAAGATCAGTGAGCGTGCGGATGGCGTCGGTCTACTCCTGCTATAGGCGACGTATCGCATGTGGCTGACTCCGCAGGTCCGTAATGGCCTGCAAGCGTGGGCTCATGACCCCGGAGGAGGAGGAAGAAGGATCTGGCGGTCCTTTGTCTTTGTCACCGGTCGAAGCCATGTCAGCGCTTAGTATAGGACCGAACGACAAAAATGCTCCGAACGAGAAACCGTTAGTGTTTCTTGAGTAGTTGAAACGTTCAAAAAATTTGAATTTTTTATCCCAAAATTGCTGACGTCAGCACAACCATTGATGACGTCAGCGTTTCTTACGCTAGTGAAAACACTAGCGTTTTTTTGCTAGCGTTTTTTGTGCCAGATTTATGCCACTTTTTTTGGAAGGTTACGCGAACTCCGCGTGACCGGTGGGGGTGACCTCGTCATCCCCTCCTCGTGGCTGCGCAGCGGCTGCGCAGGCCAGCGCAGTGCCACGCAGGCCTGCGCAGTGCTGCGTAGTTTCTGCGCAGTAGCTGCAATGCTGCTGCTGCGCAGCTGTTGCTTCCGCTGCTGTTGCATCGCTGCTGCTGTGCTGTAGTCGTTGCTGCAGCTGTTGCGTTGCTGCTGCTTCCGCTGCTGTTGTTGCGCTGCTGTTGCTGCTCGCGGCTGCTTAATCCGCCGCTGCCGCGAGCTGCTGCTGCCGCTGCGTGCTGTAAGTGCTTGCAGCCGCCGCCGCAAGCTGCTACTGCAAGCTGCTACTCCTATTTTTTTTATATAGGGTGGCAGCCATACACGGTTGATGCTGCCACCCTACGGTGCTACTGCTACTGCTTCTTCTGCTGTTGCAGGAGCTAGTTAAATGCCGCAGCTCACCCGATGTGGTGGTGGGGACTGAGTGATGATGTCGTTGTTGAAAAAACGGCTGCAACAAGTCAAAGGATAGGGCGGCGGCGGTGATTCTCATTGCTGCTACCAGTGCTGAGTCTCTACGGCGCAGCTCAGCGAGAGGAGTCTCGCTGCTCTGATACCAAGAGAAAATGCGTGGAACCTTCCTAGCGATGTTGCCGCTGACTAGGCGTCAGTGCCTGGTCAGACAATCACCACAGTCACAAGTCATGCACACAGCGGCAAGGGTCTGGCTAGGGGTCACAAGGCAAAGTGTTGGAATGATTCAATAGCATTTGCAGAGAGATGAGAAATGACAGGTCCATGGCATAAGTACATGCCGCGGCGCACGGCGGGTTTCGCACGCGGCAGTGCAAGGTCTGTCCTAAAACCGGCCCAAAACCACTGTTTTGGCCGTAACTCAGCGTAGACAAGTCAGAACGCTACGCAGTCTGAACCTACACGTGCAGAATCTCAAGCCGGACGCTACGACTGGTCACATGCATGCATTCGGCAATAAACGGTGGACACACAATGCAAAGACATGCAAATCGGGCCACGACCAGTCCACCGATAAAATCCTACAAGCTGCAGAAAAATTGCAGAAGGTCTCAAATAGCATCCAGGACTCTGGGGCCACCGTCGATCAGCTCCGAGCAGGTAGTCCACCACCAGACGACGCCTCAGTGCCACCTGGGTCTGCATCAGGGATTTGCACGAGCATGGACACGGCCGAGTGGTCACAGTAAACTGTACAGGTCGACAGGAACTTCACAAATCACAACAACTTGGACACCAACACATCGATAAAACGACCAAATTTCTAGTCAAGTGGCATGGTTACGATGTCGCGCACAACAGCTGGGAGCCTAAGGACAACCTCCAAGAAGATGATCACTTGATCGACGGCTGCTATTGGCGTCACTGGCGTACCTTTGCTAACGCGCTT
>SZWC01001960.1:94549-119520 GCA_023375785.1 Penium margaritaceum | reverse complement strand
CTCTCTCCCTCTCTCTCTCTCTCTCTCTCTCTCTCTCTCTCTCTCTCTCTCTCTCTCTCTCTCTCTCTGTGTGTGTGTGTGTATATATATATAATATATATATATATATATTTATATATTTATGTACATCCTGCTGTCTGTAAGGTCACCATTCTACAAGATTAATGGTGTGATTTGTTTCTGCTGGAAACTGCTGGTGGGATCCAACATTCATAGCATCAAGCTTCATGATGGCATTCAACTAAGGATGTTCATAGGGTATCTCATATTCTACATGCATGAACTGATTTGCATTAGATTTCCAGTTCAAGTTCAACTCCTAAGAAGGGCATGGGCTTTGTTCTTCCTAAGCAATCTCACAACCATACCAGGGTGACAAAACATGGCTGCTAGGTGGTTCTAAAGCTCGGGGAAATCTCTACCTCTCTTCTCCCGGCGTCACAACCGTGTGTAGTGGGTGTGAACAGGTGAGGGAGTGAGCGGGAGGAAGGGAGATGGGGAGAAAGATCAGTCATTCCATGGAGAATGCATGGGACATAGGAATGGGAGACACAAGAGGACGAGTGCAGTGAGAAAGTGCATGGAAGCTTCTTAACACTGTGACCGATGATGTGGCAAAACTATCATAGAAAACAAGGCAGTGTGTTGTCAGGCAAGGCAGTAAGGGTCTGGCTAGGGAGGCACGCATAGTGTTTGAAGCAACCAATACACATGGAGAAATAGCAGCTGACAGGCACACAACATAGATACCTACCAGAGGCGCCAATAAGGCTGCACGCCGTGACTGGTTGCTGTTCCATTAAACTGGTCCAAAACCACATCCGACATCAACCAAGAACGGGACAGAAGAACATGCAACTTTGGCATGTTGCTAGCCCGCCGAGAAAATCCTCGAAGCTACAAGAAGGCGAGACAGGGCTCCGGCAAGGCTTTGGCATGCAATCAGAGCTGCCCAGTAGTTACCGATGGGAGGAATGACTGCGCCTTGGTGCCAGCTGGGTCTACATTTGGGATTTGCACTAGGCTGGACACGAGAGAGCCGTCACACTGAGCTACATACACAGACGGGAACAGCGTTCATCACAACATTGTCCCATGACCCGATGGTACGCATGTCCACACACGTGTGGAATCAAAATAAGTGTGCAAGAAGATGCTCAACATCGCACACGCACACACCCCAAGCTCAAGCACTCTCAAGCAAAGGGCAAAGCCCAACAGGCCACCCCAAACTTACCACGTGCCAATGCCTTGGTAAGGAAATCAGCCTGCTGCAGGTCTGTTGAGACTCAGATGACAGAGAGATCACATGCGGCTCAACTACACCACATACAAAGGGACGCAAACAGCGATACGGATGCAAGAAATACACCATAGTTCTCCGTAATGGCAAGAGCGGTTTGTTTTTTTACAACGCAAGACGATGGAAGGAACACAGTCAAGCAACTTGTGAAACAAGCGATGCAACCACACGACCTCAGCAGCCTCAGACCTAAGAGCAACGTGCACTGCCTTTGATGAGCTCCGTGAAATGCTGCCCTTCTTACCGCTGCGTAATGACATAAAACTGCCACCCACGAGGAACACCAGGACTCTAGGCCTTGTCACTGTATATATTGCCGGCCACAACTGACAAAAGCAGAGACCGAGGTACGGTGCAGAAACCACGTACCACACCACTCGCACAGCCACATGCACAACTCTAGCTTGTGGACACTAGAAGAACTACGCGAGGAGGTTGACAGTGAAGGCGATGTCGGGCCAGGTGGCCAACTACTAGAGAGCCAATGATGGGCAACTACATGGTCGTGTTCTATGTCTTCCCCATATTTGTTGGATTTGCTAAACAAATTCCCCTCCACATGCCCAAGTGCGGCGCCGGGAGGCGCCGACGACCAGCCACCAGGGCGTCGGGAGGCGCCGACGAGCCACAACAGAGAGGAAATTCCTCGCAGTTCAATTTAGCGGCTCCAAGATTGCTTCAAATCCAATATGGATGTTTGGCCTAGAAATCGTTTGAGTCATTGAATCCAATGGAATTCTCACCAAAATTGGATAAATAACAAGGGAGATATGAGCTTCCAAAGCTGGGGTGTGCGCGGTGGCTCGTGGAGCCGGTCGCGACTCGACTGCCGGTGAAAAATCCAGTGGAACGAGTAACAAAATTACATCTGGTATTTTTCCTTTGGAGTACTGCCGAGTCGCTCCAGCGAATGATCCACTGGACGTTAGTAATACATGTTGTTATGTAAGAGCTTATCCAAAATCCTAGCTCGGAGTCCAAAACTCAGTAGTACAGTTCGCTACTCGAGGACTTGGTCAACATTTTGACTGCAGGTCCACACATGTTTCTAAACCCTGTCACACCCCATCATCAAACTCAACACAAAAGTGACCGAGGTATGTTGAAATAGTGAAGGGGTCCCTTCCATCATGTGAAAAGGGATCTGCACCTCCGGAAGAGGCTTTGGCACGTGAAAGAAGATGCCACGGCGTGTGCGTACCATGGAGGTGTTGGGCAATTCTTTGGTGGGTGAGACCTGCACTTTGACAAGCGTAACTTGGGCTATGCTTAGCCAAATTGTGCATGGTTTGGTGCATTGAAGAGCTCATGACTAGCCTTGTGATTGATCAGATCATGTCCATGTACCAAAACTAACGCAAAATTTCTCCATTCCCTATGCAAAACTGACTATCTCTGAATTCATGTTCACATAGCGTGAGGCGACCAGAAAGCTCACGCTCAGTCTCATATTCGCCCAAAAGGAAGAAGTGAACCACAACTGGGGGGTCACAATGTTAGGAACAGCCACCACGCGGAATTGTTGACAGGATTTTTCACCTTCAGAGCATCCTGCTCGTCTCATGTGATGGGGGTGGAGGTTGTGGAAACTTTTCACAGTAGGCCTATGAGTCGCTCCCATACAACCCAGAAGATGCCTGGTGAAGCATGAGTTTCTGCTACCAGTGGTCGTGCACGGTTTCCATCTTGATGAACATAGCTGTAGGACCATGTTCTTTTATCCAATAGGTGGAGAGCTGACTTGGCCTCCTTCACGACCTTCATCGACGGGGACGCAATAGGGTGTTTGGAAACATCGGCCAAGATAACAGTGTAGTGCTCAATCATTTGTCGAAGGAAGAGAGACGAATCGGTGCCACTTTTCACATAACTCGCACTCCACATTGTGTACGTGATCTGCTAGTTCTACTCCACTGTCAATGCTTCAGGATAAATAAGGCCTTTCGCAAGCGCTAGACCTTGTTACTGACCTCAAAGGTGAGTGGATGCACCACTTAGATTTTCTCGTCTACAATGCCATGGAGAACATAATGTTCACATCCATCTGGTTTAGCTCCTAGTTTTGCTGGGCCAGCACGAGTGTGTGCCTGTACGTGGGCATGTGCATGCATGTGCACGTGTACATGCATGTGCGTGTGCGCGTCCACATGTACATGCGCTTCCGCGTCCGCATACATATGTGTATATCCGTCTACGTGCACATGTGCATCCGAGTCCACATGCACTTCTGTGTTGGCATGTGCATCTACGGCCGTGTCCGCGTCCTCGTGCACATCCCCGTCCACGTGCATGCGTGTGTGCATGCACATCTACATGAATATTCACATGCGTATGTGTGTGTGCATGCATATCTGTGTCTACGCGCACATTCGTGTACATGTCCGCATGCTCATCCTCATGCATGTGCACATGCACTTACACATGTGTGTGTGCATCCATGTGCACATCCATGTACGCCTCCACATAGGCATCTGTGTACCTCTTTCTGTGAACCTCCCTGAGTGGAAACCAGGAAAATGTAGGATGTAAAGGACTAGAAGACATTCCTAATGTGTGGCCAAAAATCATTCATGAGAAAAAAATTATTGTATTAGTACAATTTGCGTGTGGACTGGAGCAGAGGCAATATCAACATCAGCATTAAGATATAAAGCAAAATTTTATGATTATTGAGCGACCAAAAATATTGGCGGATACGAGAAGCAATAAAGAAAGAAACAACTAAGTATGTTCCAACAGCCACAACAAGTTGATGCACAAAACCCATCTCATCTTCAACGAGGACCTAAACCGTGACATTTCTTGTAAACCCCATTCATGAGGGTAACTTAACAACCTCATTGACCTCTGAAATGAAAAAAATTGTTGAGCGAATTGCACTGCTAATGGAGGTGTTTGAAGGGTGTTTTTTTTTTACAGAAAGCCTCAAAAACTGCCTTTGTGATGCACTGTTGTCCACCAGACAAACTTGAATCTAGGCAATACACTGATATGTAATAGAAGCTACAAAATGACCAACCACAAGGTCAATTAGCTAAAAAGCAAGCTAAACGAGATGCCTGGACAGGGTTTCATCCTCTCATCCATATCACCATGCATTGCCCCAGTGTTATCATAAAATAAATATGACCATTGGAATTCAGATGTGTGTGGACTAACGAGCTTTGAACAAAATCAATAACCACTACCATATTTTACGAGCGGACGGGCTTTTTGACCAACTCCGAGGAGCACAAATACATACCAAAATCAGCTTGCAGAGTGGTTATCGCTAGATGTGCCTGTCTGTCGATGACATTGAGAAGATGGCATTCGAAACTCACAATGGGCAATTTGACTTCATGGTCATGTTTTTATGGGCATAAATGCTCCAGCGACATTAGGGGCAGCGATGGATAAAACATTTGGCCGTACCTCGATGACTTGGTCGTTTTCTACCTTGACAAAATCATAGTGTACAACACACACCCAAGAAGAATAATGATGACCTTAAAAAAAATCATCCTTTTTTAGGCTTCAAGGAGATATATTTTTAGAGAACTCTCTAGGTGAAAAGTTGGTTGTGGTTCAATCGAGATTTTGGACTACATCATTTATGATGGATGGATGATGGTGGATAAAAAAAGGTGGCCGAAGTCGCACATGGGCCGATGCCCACCAACGTTCAAGACATCAAAGTGATTTTTGGGTTCTACAAAGACTACCATCGCAAAACCAGCAAGTGGTATTGGGATGAAAAGAAGCAAGAAGTGTTCACTTCTTTAAGAGGCGTTCTAAGATTAGCACCAAATCTAAGATTGGCATATCCAACGGGTGATTACATCATGGCCACCAATGCATCTTATCAAGGATTCACAGTTGTTCACCTCCAACACAGTGAGTCAAGAACATTTCACAACAAATACGTCGGCCAGAGCTGACAAACATAATACAAAACCGTGAGGTTGCACATGTGTTCAAGACATGACAGTGCTACTTAGAATGCCAAAAACATGCCATCCGCACCGACCACCATGTCCTCAATAATTTGAAGACTCGGCAAAATCGTATCCATGTACAAACTCGACAAATGGAGTTCCTCGACTCCACCTTCGACTACGACATTGAGTAGCAACCTAGAAAACCAATCCAACTGATGCTCAAAGTTGGCAACAGCACTTGAGATCGGCGCACTACAACTCAAACAAGGCTCATGCCTTTAGAAACCATTCATCAAGGATTAGGAGGAGTTTGGCTGCCATGAGAAAATGAAATTTAGGTTCATCGCAAATGACTGGAGATGATCAATGACCTGCCAAGCAATTGTACCACTGAACAAAGAATAACACAGAATTCAATTTAAGTAGTGAAAAGCCACTGGTCTTGGTTGGCACTTCGGCAAGGACATGAAGCCAAAGAAAATTGTTAAGTAATATCGATGGGACAAGATGCAAACCAACACTGCAAAATACTATAAGCCATAAAGGTGTGTCAAATTCAAAAATTGAGTTAATCCAAACTTCCCGGTTTGTTTCAACCGCTATTAGAACCAAGTGTGCCATGGTTGGATAGTTCCATGGACTTTGTGATGGATTTTCCCATCCCACTGATTTTACGTGATTCTTACCATGGTTCGTTGAATCTCAAAGATTTCGCACATCATCCCAACCATGATAACGGTTGCCGCTGAAATAACAACAAGGCTGGTTTCTTTCAACATTATTAGACGATGCGAGGTCCCCTCCTCCATCACCTGCGGCAGAGATGGGAGGTTTTCCGTGAGATTTTTGTGGGATTTGAGGACACGCTACACCATTTGAAACTAGGTATCGGCTGCCTTTGAACTCGCGACTAAGGGGCAGACCAAGAGAACACACCAGTTACATGAAGAGCTGCTCTATACTCTCTAGGAGCCACATGGCACTGACTGGGTGGTCAAGCTACCGATCGCCAAGCTTGCATACAACTTCGTGACCTCCATAGCAATGGATAGAGAAATTTATGAGGTGGTTTCAGGTAAAGTGCATACAAGTTCAGCAGGTTTGTAGCATTCAAGAAACATAGCAATAATTATAATCTAGAGATTAGATCTTTACAAAATCTTGGACAAGACACATCAGACGCTTGCAAAGACACAAGCAGTGATGAAGCGAGCTACTCATAAGCATCAGATAACACTGAGTTCTACATTGGTGATCATTTCCTAAAGAGTTTGGCAAATAATTAGTTTTGAGGGAAAGAGTGCATAAATGTAAACCCAAGTGGTTGGGCCCATTTTCTATTGAAGAAATGCAAACAATTGTTTTTTCCCAGCTTCACCTACCCAACAACATGGCTATCCATCTGGTGTTCAACATCAGCCAACTCAAACTCTACCAGAACTAAATCACACACCTCCTTAGTAGAAACATGCCTCTTCCACTACCTTCTTAAGCAAGCAAATGTATGGTGTACACGATCAAGGACATCTTGGATACAAAAAGCACCACAAAGTATTGTAGTATCTTATCATGTGGCCAGGGTACAATACATCAGTTGGGTTATGGACGGCTAATTCTGTTACCATTGACCTACGTCTCGTAACATGCCCAAGCATTGCGACTCAAAGGGGAAGGATTGCTACGTCCAAAATTTGATTGACTCCCTAAACTCCATACATGGACATTTGTTTCATAACATTCATGACTCACCATGCGAGGACTTCCAAACATTTCTGGTGCTTGGCGATAGGCATTTTGGTCAACTTCCTCAACCTCCGGTATTTGGTTTGAGATTATTCGAACACGTTCGGCCACTTTCTAGAAGGGTCAATAAAAATGGTGTTAAGCACACTTTTTTCTTCTTCAAGGTTCTAGAATTCTATAAAACGTGCCTAGAAATTCTCAATATCCCCATAATTCTTGGTTGATTTTTGTGAAACAACCACTCATGAGGCAACGTCGTGCATGTCGCTCGCCTAGAGCATCCAAGATCCCAAGTATACCCCTTTCTTGTTTATAAATATGTATAGATGCACCCAAGAGCTTTGAGATTTTTCATCGAATGTGTTATGTCCCTAACATGCACAAGTCCCTAATTTCACACATGGGTATTTTTCTCCTTGCATTCATGGCCCACCGTACAACAACCTTCGGGATTGTATATTGATTGGTCATGGATACTTTGTCCAATTGTACAATGTTCCATTCTTGAAGGTTCTCACAAGTTCAACATCTTTTTAAAAGAGACGACAGAAACGTCATGAACCATATCAATCTTTGATGTTACTTCACCAGCTTCTCATCAAAGATATGTAGACATGCCTACATATTCTGGAACTCCTCTTAGAATTCCTTCTTGGTAGAAGTAATTGATCCCATTGAAGTAATTGATTCCATGAAACGCTCCACAAAGCCTTTTGTTTTTGCTGCCAAGGATGCTTGGAGAGTGTTGTGAATTTCTTGTTTCTTTCCCTGTGTTGCCAAAGTATTTGCCGAGTTACTTGTGTTTACTTCCGGGTGCACTCACTCTTTTCACCGTCGTCATCACAAGGTTTGTAATTTTTTGGTAGCAGAGATGTACAAAACACTTGTGTGAGGTTATCATAAAGGAGTAAAGTTGACGGATGCTCCTCTAGTGTCGTTGCACGGTGATGCAATGTGGTTTTCCAAGAGGATCTTAAATGAAGAACAGGTAGAAATTGTAGAACATAAGGCATTCTATAGATTTTGAAACTTACATAGTTGTTGATTAGCAATGGATCTAATTCAATGACAAGTATCAGAACTTTCAATCGCATTAGTAGAGGTGTCAAAACAGGAATGGAGCATACTTCAGGTCCTGTGCATTCCATGTGGATGACGTGTGTGATGCCAGGATATAAGAAGTTGGCTACTTCAAGGAACTCTGCCGAGAAGCAAGCATGTCTACATATCTTTGATGAGAAGCTGGTGAAAAGTGAGGGATTGGAATTCTAGGTTGAAGGCCATGTTTATATCAGTTTGACCAATTTGGATCCTCTCTATTCTGCTTACCGCATCCTTAGGCTCCGTCCCCCACATTTGAATTCAGAAGTTAGAAGTCAGGTTTTTGAGCTGGAATAAGTTTGGCATGCTCACGTGGCAGGGGTCAATGTCGCTGTGTGCCTCAACAGCTGGCTTGGCACCCGCCAACCTTTTTGTCCAGAATTAATGCTATCATTGATAGCCAAGAACAGATATCACATGGCTTTGGCTACCGGTAGTAACTTGTTGGCTATTTTCACCAAGTCATCCTCAGATACTTAGTTGTAAAGCCATCTCGAGGCGCCTCTAATGACCTACATGTATATGGTGTACTTGAAGGTGCCTTGTCGGTTGGAACAAGTTGTAACTACTACCATGAGCCTTCCTCATTGGTCGCTCATCATCAGTATCTTTTGCATCACCGTCCGTTAATGAATGGGCCATAGGCTCGAGTCCCGGTATTGATTACCCACATAGTAACAGGTATGCTTTTGAATAGCCTACTAGTTTATTCTAGTGGTCTTTGCCAAAAAAATGGTATGGATCTTTAAAAGGGACATTCTTTGACTCTTGTCTTCAATTTTCGAGTCCGAAACAGCTCCTCCTGAGAAGGAAGGCTATCTAACTTATCTCTACTAAATACCTAGCTTCGGAGCAACCCACTAACCAGTTTATGGGGTTTCTACCTGTGGTATCAATGCGGAGAAAGGTTTATAGATCAATATCAATAAGTTATAACATTAGGATTCCATATCCGGCAGTTAAATGTTTATTGTGGAATATCTGGCTCGCTTTCTACACCTGGTTAATGACACATGTCATTGATCGAACTAATCAAAGCGGGTTATGCGACACCCCACCACCATGAGCATTGCGATCATGCGATGACCACCTTTTCTCTCTTTCTATTTCTCCAATACACAAACCCCCATTTGGGGACTCTGGGTTTTACATTTTCAAGAACATAAACCCCCCTCACCTACATCCTTGAATGGGAGTTTACATGTCCACAAAAAAATGAGAGAAGAATGGGACATTGGTTTATCATAAATTAGTGAAAATGTGTTTTTTTTTTTCAGATTTTCCCAAAAAAAATCCCTTTCCATGCAAACCTGATCAAACTCTGCCCTACACTTTATTTGAGGGTTTAGGGTTTAAGTTCTATGCTTGCACCTCTAGGGTCCTGCGGTAGCAGTGCCCAACACGTTCAATTCTAATGGGGAGTCTCAGAACCACCATGCAAACCCTTCACAAACCTTGCCACAAACAATCATACACCCCTCAGAAGATGGGTTTGTGATTGTTTGACAAGAATGATGATGTCACCAGTCGAACGCTTCATGCATGCGATGTTGACATTGCAACCTGTGATCCTGTCAGTCTTTTCATGTATTTTTAGCCTTCTATGATCTGTCGGTATGGCATCTTCAGAGGTCAAAGTGATTCATATGGGTTTGATATTATGCGGGTTGTGGATATGTCACTTTTATCAAGAGTTATGTGGGTTCACGATTGAGCCCGAGAAAATTGCAATCATAGCGTTTTTCGAAGTAGCACACAAAGATGGTGCTCCCCCTTGGTGAACACACAAAACTGGCTCTTATTCAAAGCTAACACGCATATGTCGCCCTCGTTTGAAGCAAGAACACAAAATTGGGCCCCTCGTAATGTGGTAGCACGCAAAAATAACACCCTAAAAAAACTTCTTGCTAAATAGCACGGAAGTATGGCACCTCAAAATAGGTGATACCATGCCATCTGCCAAACTTTGTAAGTAATTGATTGCCTCTCCATTTGTTCACATTGTATCCTCTCTTGGTAAATTTAAGTTCCAGATGTAGTTCTAATCATTTTGTGAAGATTTTCTTTGACGAAACAGTACCCTGACACGTGGCTTTGCCTAATTCCTTTTCCCTTGTGTAAGATTCGGTTGCCATTTTAAGAAAACAATATTCCGTTCCTAGAGGTTATAGGATCGGGACGAGTTCTTTCTCGATTCAAAGTTCTTTGCCTGTTTTGGTCCATTGGTCATAGCATTTGGTAACTAAATGAAAGAACAAAATCATGTCAATGTAGCTCCCCTCCATTAAGAAAAAGGGGCAATTGACTTCAACACGAGGAAAAATAAACAAGAATGGGATAAAACCAAGTGTCAAGGCTGTGTTCCACTAGAGAAGAACTTCAAGCAATTGGTTTTTTTCTATGAATGGAATTTTCTTTTGCTTAGAAATGAATCAGATGAAAAATTGGACAGGCCACATTACATTGAAATCAAGGTACCATTTGCAAAGTTTGAGGAATGATGTTGCAGTGCCTACTATGTATTGCATGTTTTGCATGTTACCCTACTGCTCTTGGATTTCAACAAATGGATGTTTGAATACTATAAAATATATGAATTAGATGAGATTTTTTAGGTTTGAATTTATTAGCTGTCTTGAATGGTCAAATCCAGGTGGAATGGTACCTTGATTTCAGCATTTAGTACGTTAAAGATACCATGAACAAATCAGATCCCATAGCCTTTCTAATCCAGTTTGAATTTATGTACTTCCGCAACATGTCGAATTCACTAAATGAAATCATGTATCACATTCAATGAACCAAAAAACAATTAATATTGGAATTCTAGAGCATTAGTGTATTTAGTGGGGGGCAGATTGCAAGGTGCCATTTTTGCCTCTTACATTACGGGGGGTCAAGGTTTGAGTGTTTGCTTTAGCAAGGGTCACATAAGTCACGTCTCTTACGTACTGAACTCCCTAAACTACGGGAGTGAGCATTTCTGTCACTACATTCACTAGCCACTATGCGTTGACCTCATGAATTTTACGTCGATGGAATGAGGGCATTTTTCCTACCTGCCTCAACGTCCTGTGTTCCGTACCAGAATATTCTGACAACTTCCGAAATGGTCAATAGAAGTATTGCAAACCATATCAATGTTTTGATATTTTTGCTAAACGTCTTCATAGATTTGGATCTTTATGACATTCTTGAAGCCCCCCGACTTCTTGACGAAGATTCTCAAAGCAGCCACTCGTTGTGCAACTCCACAATCGTTGCTCAACTGGAGTGCCAAGGACCAACATATCCATAATTCCGATTCTCCTCATTGAATTTTTTTTCTTAACACACTTTGCACTTGTCATTGAATTAAACTTACTGATTAAGAATTATCATCCATTTGTCCCAATTCCTCAAATTGTCCTCTGTCTCGCACATGAGCCGTGAGAACCACCTGCATTTTGCTGTGCGTAACACTTGGTATCAAAGCACAATGGTGCTGGTCAGGCAACCGACGTATTTGGCAACAATCTCATACAAGTTTCCAACGCATCTCCAATGTTTAGAAGATCACAAACCTTAGGAGGACAACGATGAATGGAGCAAGCGTAGCCACCGACAAGCAGCACTCTCTGGTGAACAGTTTGGTGATGGAGGATCCACAACATGCAAACAACGATGCTCTCTAGGAAAACTAGGGAGTAGCAGCAGCTTTCAAGGGAAACGGCGCGACATTGAAAAACCCAATGGCCAACCTGGTGATGGACCCCTCAGGGTCAAGGAATCCTCCGCGCTTGGTACTGTGTATTGGGTCGACACATGGCACAATGGCATGCACCGGCGAGCAGGCCTGAATGAGTGAAGAACATTATCAGAAGTTATCGGGACTCAAGAGCCTTAACACCCATATGCTCCAACGACACAACATGGTGATGAAAGAGCTTTAGATTTCCTGTACACGTGAAGTAATGCTAATGGAGAAAAATATACAGCTCTTGAGTGAAGCCAAGATTGGATTAGCAGTCCCCGAGCCGTTCAATCATGCAAACTCCAAGGGGTCGATTGTCATGATGTTTCCGATGAGTTTGGAGGTGTACTCCACCATTGCCAAGGTCAACAACGACAAAGAGAAATTTGAACTCGTGGCCTCAGATTTGTGTGGTATGACTTTAAGTTAGTGGTCTGATCTCAAGATCATCCAATGGCAGTAGGAGACCGGAGGAGCGAGATTGACGGCTCAAGCGACTTCTCTTACATTGTTGATCGGAAGCATACTAGCTCTTGAGCTAGTATAAACTCCATGTGGCACAATTCTCTCACACCACTGGAAATGTGAAACAAATTCACACGCACTACCCTTGCTTGACTTGGAAAACTAAACAAAAACTCTGATGCATGATACAAAATGGAGCGCCCACGTCTGTAGTCTGGCGTGACAGAGTGTACACGGCGTTCTTGCAAAATCATCACTGGCAACGACCTTGTCCCCGATACACTCTGTTTCTACGACAACAAAGGCCTCAAGAGAGACATTTGATGAGTAATTGCAGTTTTTGGCATCTAGGACGACCTTTTGTGAATGATCTTAGGAACGGATTGCATCAACAGTACTAATTACAAACCTCGGATGCACGAATCCAACAGCTGGCGGACCCAAAGCCACAATTCTTATTGTGGCGGAGGAAAGTTGTAGTTCATGTAAACCTCGTCTTTGATGGTGATTGACACCATGGATCAATGCTATCAGTAGTTTTTTTGGAATTGCAGGAAGCTAGGCCATATCTCGTGCAACTGTGAGAAATGACATCAGCAGACCAAAAGGGGAAAAGCCATGGAGAAAACACGCGGAGTCAAGAAATGGCAAAGTACAAGAGTGCACGGTAAGGCACCTGTCCGGTCGGAAGATTCTGCGTCGACTGATCGCCCATATGAATGGCTCACATTGGCATAAACAAGGGTACCCAAGACCGTAAAGTTCTACAAGAGATACAAGGAGGAGCAATTGGTGATACAACCATGAGTACACCCAAGGGATTGTAAGTGTTGCAGAACGATCTTGGCACTAATGGATGGAGGAGCTTCTTCCAATTTTTTTACAAAAACATAATTCAGAAGGTGCATTTGTAGACCAGACTAGGAATACTTGAGGGGAAAATCGTCAAAGGATGAGTGAAGATCTGTTGGCTCCACAAACCTCTCTGACTACAAATCGGAGATCTACACGATGTACTGGTCTGGAGAACCTGCCAAATGAGCGACCAAAACATCATCCTCGGGCAAAATTTCATGTAACAGCACAATCTGCACGTGGACTGGAGTAGCGGTTTGGTCGACATCAGCATCTATGGTACAAAGCAACATCTGCCTCTGGTCGAACGAGCCATGACGCAACGGCGATTACAAGTGGTAGCAGAGGTGGAAGCAGGAGAGAATAATGTGGTAGCCACAAAATGCCAACTTACATCATGTGATGTGGCCAACATAGAACTGCGAAACAAAGCTCAAGCGTGGCTCTTCCATGTGGAGAATGGGAAAGTGAAAGAAATCCTAGCTGCTAAGGCACCCACATTGGCCTTGACACCTGAGAAGTTTGCATCCGAACCGGAGGAATTTCCAACACTCATCAAACAATGTTGAAGGGGTTATTTTGGACGAAAAAAACATCGACCATTGAATACACTTGAAGTTGGAGAGCAGAGCAACGGTGAAAGGGACCTATTAGATGAGCGATCACAAGCTGAACAAACTAAAGAAGCAACTCGATGAGATCCTTGGAATTGGAAATATTTTAGGGCATGCAGGCCCATGCAATAACGAACATGAGCTCTGTGTGTGAGTGCGATGCAAGACGGCAAGAATTTGGCTAAGTCTGGAATGCTGAATATAAAAGAACAAGGAGAGTTTACAAATGAGCCCCTAGCGGGCTTATATAGGGGCGCCGGCAGCTAGCCGCACCGGGCCCCGTCACCCCTGCTGAACCCAAATGATTCAACAGGGAGAACGCACTGCATACACCATGAGAGCAACAAAGGTGGTCTCCTCAAGGCACCGGAACAGCTCTCCGAGTGCCCGGGTCTCGACCACCGAGAAAATATGAGCAGTGCCAAAAAAATCTTGGAATCAATGTCCAGACATCACAGACGGCTTTCCGAACATCGGAAGCCCCACAACAGCCATCGGGTCTCCTCGTCGCACCGGTACAGTCCACCGGGTGCGCGAGTCTCAACCCACCGAGAAAACTCTCCTACCTCCTGACATGCCCACATGGTTGCCGGAACACATCGACCGCGTCTCGCCTGCGTTGTTGTAGGTGCTGGAAAAGTCTCGGTACAGTCCGGAGGCCCGTCATGTTGTCACGCCCTCCACTACCATATATCCCGAATGTGGGTATATCGGTAAACCAGTGGTGTCGGTCGTGACGGGTGGAAGCCACACAAACCAACACTCCCCCTGGCTGACATAGCCATCCACGCCAGAACAAATGAACGAAGATATGGACCAACAACGTATTCCAAACCATAATATGCGCCAGGAAACCACACACACACACCTCTGCTACCCACCAAAGGTCTCCCTAGACACTGGCACATGCTACCAAGTGTCTGGGTCTCGACCATGAGAGGAGTGATGCACACGTGCACAAACCAGTGTAATACACATCACGCACATGTCAGGGAACATGCGGGTCTCCTCGTGACACTGGCGGTACCAGTGCCCGGGTCTAGACTGCTACGAGCAACCCAACACAACAACATCATCATCTAACCACAGGATCATGGAAGGATCTCCTCTTGACACGGGTGCAAGTCACCACGTGTCCGGGTCTCGACCCCTTAGAGCGACCCATCTCGAATACACATGCCACACGTAGTATAGACACACACCAAGACACACAATCACATGGTCTCCTCGTGACACTGGTACAGCCCACCAAGTGTCCGGGTCTCAACCAACAGTGTGCTACCGTCCACATGCAGTTGTGTAGGCATGTAGCATGAGCCACACACTGGATGCTGTAGATGCTCATAACAGAGCATGGACCTCGCCATGCATCTCCCATGACGTCGCGTCAGGTCAAGGTCCACACAACACTCCCCTGGGCAGATGAACCTGGTAGCGATGTTCTCGATGGAGATGCTGATGTCGTAGCTGAATAGATCCTGGGCGATGAATCATGTGGTGTGTCCGTCATGTAGAGATAGCTCCTCCTGTCACGTGCGAGTCGGCTCCCGCCCTCAAAGACGAACTGGTGTCTCCGGCTACGACTCCTCACATCGCTGCTTTATCACCTGGAATGTACCAGTCCTCACGTGATTGCCAAGGGTCCCAACTCACAGTCTCTCCTCTCTTTGCTCTACCGCGATACATCTGTGTACGACGGAGGAAAGGGAATGGGCAAGCAGCACGCAAGCGTGGATGAAGTGGTGGAGCTGGCCTTCGAGGCGGGATAGAGCACCCTGAGGGACAGAGGTGTACCGCCGGAAGAGGAGAGCAGGAGCGACGAACCGGATCACCACTCGTGGATGAAGATGACGATGGGGCAGGTGAGTCGGGTGGATGAAGGTGTGTGATGGCAGTAGTAGAAGAAGGAGGAGCGATGATGGGATCGACAGGAGCAAGGATGGCGGAAGCGGAAGGCACGCTCACCTCTCCTATAACAGTGTCTCCAACGGACGTCATATTCGGAGCTCGTACAAGATCCTCCCAGAGTATAGATGTGCCAGATGCTGCAGGCGGAATGCTCCTGCCGATCGCAGAAATGCTCCCCTCCTCTGAGAATTGCTCACGCGCTGCCATCATCTCCCGCTGTAGCATGACTACACGCTCCTACAGATCAGTATAATCTGCCTCAGACATGTCGAGGTGGCCCATGTCGACCTGGTGTAGGATAAACTCTGCCTCACTGGATGCTGCACATGCAGACTGCACAACTCGTGAGTACAACGCCATCTGCATCTTTTTTGCTGAAGACAATGGAACTGGTGCTGCTGCATCCTCCTGGGGGTCAACCAAGCTCGCAATGTGCTGAGACGTTGGAACATCGGATGCAGCTGTAGGTGTCGCATCCACATCACAGCTCGTGTTTTTCATGCGAGGAGTGAGCAGTCGCATGCCGAGAGAGAAGGAGGAGGAGTCGTCAGAGTCCGTGGAGCAGGTGGAAATGTCGTCCGTGCAGATACTGCCACTCTCAGCATCGATGTGATCAGCAGGGTCACCAACAGGTGAAAACGAGGGGGCAGAACTCAGCTCCTGCTGATGAGGTGACTCCATCCGTGTGTACGGATCCGCTCCAGTGTCCTCGACTGCCGCCATAGTGGACAAAGGTGTGCAGGACTCCGGTTTGACAGTGCCCGTCAAGGCGACAAACAAGCATAGCAGGCGCTCACGCACTGTCTCGCCGGGAAGGCTGGTCGCTGCCACCTGCTCGATGATAGAGTCAGGACCACCATCTGACTCCGTCATGTATGTCGTTGCTCCGTCGTGTATACGGGAACCCAGAGACTCAGGGAACATGGGTGACTCCTCACGCTCAAGCTGGTCCTCAGGTAGCGCAGATGACACGGTGAAGCCTGCCGAGTCTGCTGCAGCACGTGTCCCAATGACACCTCTCAGAACTGCTACTCTCAAGAATGCCTCAACCTCCAAAACACCAACCGGCCGACTCTGCTCATGCACTGCGACTGCTGTCGTACTGGTGTGAATCTCGTGCGCCAACGCCCCCGGAGATCCGTATGGGACATCCCGATCCGTACGATACTCGTGTGCCACCGCCAGGCCATCATCGGTCGGAGTCGCGAGTGCAACGCCCAAGCACGCGGCACCTGCACTCCTCCTGATGCAACCTGCTGCTGCAGAACGTACGGCCCCTGTCCTAACGTAGATGTCGAACTCGACGACATACATGTCTCAAGCCCTGCAACCTCCGCCGGACTGGTGTGAGCCTGCTGCACACACTCTCCCAAAAGTTCGGTAGACTCATCCAGATGCATACGGGACTCCTGTGCCGCCGCTGGGCCTCCACCTGTCGGAGCCGCAAGTGGCACCGCCCAAAGACGCCGTGTCTGCGCTCCTCCTGATGTAACCTGCTGCTGTGGAAGATCTAGATCCAGCCCAAACGTGGAAGTCGAGCTCGATGACATGGAAGTCTCCACCATGAACTCCATGTCGGGATCGGACTCTACGCCATGTGCTGTCATCGTATCATCTGAGTCTGCAAGAGCAGACGCTCGGGCACCACGGCCCGGCCCGACTACGGATCCTGTCGCTACAGTCACATCAGGCAATGCGCGGTGACCACACTCCCCCTCGACAAGTACAGCAACGGAGGCCAAGAAGGTGGAGGATGTATCAAAACCGGCACAAGCACGGCGTGCAAAGCACTGAAGCTGACGTCGCGGGGTCACCCGACTGGAATGACTGTATGAAGACATGTCATCGCAAGGTGGCATCGTGGACGCAGCAGAGTGGAGGATCGAAAGGATGGTGGCAGCCTGGGACTCGCTGGCAGGTGGAGCTGAAGGTACACCATCGGATGAGTAAGGAGGAGAGTATGGAAGAGATGTGATCGAAGAGGCCGTCGACAAACGAGTAGCAGAAGCACGCTCAGTGACGACGAGGTCACAAAGCCGCTGCACCGTCTGCTGGAGGCCGTGGATCTCGGTGAATATGCTCCCTAGAGGTCCAGCTAGGGGATCTACCAACGCCGGCAGATCCGTATGTTGTGGAGGACGTAGGCTCAGACGAGGCTGTAGCCAAGGTGGATGCCATCCGGGAGGGCGCGTCCAACAGCGACGCCAACTATGACGTCCATCACCACAGTAATAACAGGCAAATGCGCAATGCGCCTGCTCAAATGTCCGCGCACTCATCTCGTATGCTGGACGATGGATAGGCACCGAGGGCACCTACTCCCTGTGGTAAACACCAAGCCACGGGAGAGAATGAGGCCAGTAGGTACTGTCACTCCTAGAGATCACGGCGTCCGGGTCAGCAAACGTGACCAGACGGGACGAGCTGCACTACCACAGCACTCTCGGAGACTAAAGTCTGACTAACTGCGGCCACTAATGCTGCTGCCACTAATAGAGCGAAGACTGCTCCAAGACGAGAAGGGGTGGCGGCTGGAGGTGTGGCTGTTGCTCCAAGCGGTAGATGACCCAACCCTCGAAGATGGTAAGACTGGAATCCGCCATCGATCGTACGGAGTGAAGTGCGCGCACGAATCCACGGGCCCCAGGGAGACGTCGGTCCCGAACACGTCTCGAAGTGGAGATCCCCGCCGACACACAATCCGTTGTCGGCTGAGAGGGAAAAACTGCAAGCGTTGGCGCAGCCGTCGCACTATGTAGTTGTTGCAACTCCGCCCGATACGGCTATTGCTGCTATGAAAGTTGCTGCTGCTGCGGCGGTAGTAATTGGACGATTCCCTTTTTTTGTCGTTATTCTCTAGCCCTTAGGCCCCCTTTTGTGTTTCTTTTTTTCTTTTCCCCTCATCCTCCACCCCCCTTTTCTTCTAGTTCTCCCCTCTGCTCGCCTTAAGCCCTTGCCATTTTTTGTTTTTTGTTTTTCTATTTTCACTCGCTTTCAAGCGTACCCCTTTTTGTATTTTTGTTACTCGGTCCTCCCTTTTCTCGATTTTTCCTAAGGTGGGCGAACGGAGAAAATAAGGAAGGGGGGGAGGGAGGAGGGGTGTCCGGCTCTCCCTCCCGTGCACGCTCGCTCGCTCTCTCGCTAAGCGAGCGAGCGAGCAAGTGAGCGAGTGTGGGGGGGAGCGGAGGAGGCAACTTGGAGGGGGTCTACCCCTCTCCGCCGTCGGCCCCTCTGTCGGTCGGCCGACGGAGCCAACGGGCCGACGGGTCCCTCCGAGGGGCCCCTAGGAGGGGCTCGACGGAGCCCTCTGAGGGCCACCTCGAGAAGAGGAGAGGGGGGCGAACGGGGCCGACGGGCCCCCTCAGAGGCCCCCTGCCTCAGAGGAGGGCTGCGAGGCCCTCCTCGCAGGGGCAGCAGTAGCTGTAGCGGTAGGTGCAGCTGCTGCAGATGTTGCTGCTGCTGCTGCTTCTACTGCTGCTGCTGCTTCTACTGCTGCTGCTGCTGCTGCTGCTCTGCGTAGCAGCTGCTACTGCTGCTTGCTGCTGCCGCCGTTGCTGTTGCTTTTGCTTGCTGCTACCGTCGCTGCTTCTTCCTGCTTTCGCCACTACTGCTGCTACAGCACGTTGCTCCTACTGCTATCGCTACTGCATGCTGTTGCTGAAGCCGTTGCTACAGTGGCTGTTGTTGCTGCTACTATATGTTGCTGCTGCTGATGCCACTGTTGCAGTGGCTGATGCGTTGTTGCAGCTGCTGTTGCTTTGAGCGGCTACGGTGCCGCTATTGCTTCTACTACATGGCACCGCAGCTGTCGCGGATGCTTCGCCTACTGCTGCTATTGCTATTGTCACCACAGTCGCTAGTGCTGGTGTTCGCAGCTCACCGCCCCTGTGGCGTTCAAGTGCAGTCGTTTCGCGCTCGCTCACGTTGCTGTCGGCGTGGCGCCACGTGGCGCGTTCCCTTTGCGTTCTACCCATTGCTGCTGCTTCTGCTGCTCACACGCCCCCCCGTGCTCTGATACCAAATTGGAAATATTTTAGGGCATGCAGGCCCATGCAATTACGAACATGAGCTCTGTGTGTGAGGGCGATGCAAGACAGCAAGAATTTGGCTAAGTCTGGAACGCTGAATATTAAAGAACAAGGAGAGTTTACAAATGAGCCCCTAGCAGGCTTATATAGGGGCGCCGGCAGCTAGCCGCACCGGGCCCCGTCACCCCTGCTGAACCCAAATGAGTCAACAGGGAGAACACACTGCATACACCATGAGAGCAACAAAGGTGGTCTCCTCGAGGCACCAGAACAGCTCTGCGAGTGCCCGGGTCTCGACCACCGAGAAAATATGAGCAGTGCCAAAAAATCTTGGAATCAACGTCCAGAGATCACAGACGGCTTTCCGAACATCGGAAGCCCCACAACAGCCATCGGGTCTCCTCGTCGCACCGGTACAGTCCACATGGCTGCCGGAACACATCGACCGCGTCTCGCCCGCATTGTCGTAGGTGCTGGAGAAGTCTCGGTGCAGTCCGGAGGCCCGTCATGTCGGCACGCCCTCCACTACCATATACCCCGAATGTGGGTATATCGGTAAACCAGCGGTGTCGGTTATGACGGGTGGAAGCCACACAAACCAACACTTGGTCAAGGGCTCATCAAACCTTTCACGTCACCCTTCGTGGTACCTTTGCTTTTTGTGAAAAGGAAAACCGGAGAGATGCACATGTGCGTGGATTGCCGAGTATTGAATATCATCATCAAGAATCTCTACCCTCTTTTATGAGCTGAAAATCTTTTTGACCAACCCCGCGGAGCTCGAATTTTCAGTAAAGTCGACTTATGCAACGACTCTCATAAAATCTATACATTTGATCAAGACATCAAGAAGACAACATTTTTCACCAGAATACGAGCATTTGGAGTTCACAATTTTGTCCTTTGGACTCACACATGCCCTTGCAACATTTATGGCTGCAATGAACAAAACATGTTACCTATATCTTGACAACATCCTAATGTACACCTGCATTGTGGAGGAGCACAATGAAAATATTAAAAAATTTCTCAAGTTTTTACAAACGAGAGAAAAAAAATCTTGAAGTGCGACTTCGTTCTGCGTTCTATCAAGTTTTTAGACTGTAATATTTGCGGTGGATGGACCACCATGGACCTGAAAAAGGTGGAGACGACTGCTGATTGGCCAATGCCTACAAATGTTCAAGACGTTCAAGTATGTTTGGACTTCCACAACTACCACTGCCGATTCGTAAAGGACTACGCTTGACTGTTTGCGTCTCTCTCTGATTTCACTAGAAAGAACACCCAGTGGCACCGAGTGGGATTGCCCGCCACTCCTCAACGTTACGAAGACATCCTCGTCGTGGTGGAGAGATTTTCTACAATGTTACACTTCATTCGGACGACGACCGCCGTTGACGCAGAAGGAACTACACGGTTGTTCCTTACCCAGATTGTGTGGCTACAAGATGGCCACGTACCATCATCAGTGAGAGAGATGGCCACTTCACTAGCTGTTTTTGGCGCGAACTCATGACGCCCTTCTGCCAGTTAGATCCAACCATGAATGACATTCCACGTTGAGACCGATGGACAGACGCAGTGAACCAATCAGAAGCTCAAACAACTTCTCCGTACATCATGTCAGCCGCTTGGCATTGATTGGGTAGCCAAACTGGCGGCGGTCAAACCCGTATACAACTCCACCACTTCCACTCAAACGGGAATGATTCTGTTCGAAGTGGTCTATGGAAAACTATAGGCCACAACGACTGGATTGTGAAGTCAAAGCAACATTCCTACGGTCTATGTAAATAGAAGGGACTTCTTAAGCATTTGGGAGGAAACGTGATAGAACCTCACAAATACACAAGCAGCTGTGAAGCGAGCAGTCGACTGCCATCGCAACAATAACGTGTTCAGCGCTGGCTATTGCATTCTCCTCAACTTTGCAAACCTCAAACTTCGTTGACAGGATTTTGCAAAGATCAAACTCCTCGGCTAGGGACCGTTTCAGATTGAGCGGATGCAAACCATTGTCATTGCCCGCCTTGGCCTGCTTGACAGTATGGCAATTCATCATGTTTTTCATATGAGCAAGGTAAAGCACTACCAAGACCCTAGTACGAACTTCCTTGGCATATATATCACACCACCACCTCTTATTCAAGTGGATGGGGAGATGTATTACATGATTGAAGACATCCTCGAGCATCGACGTCGTGGAAAAAAACCGAGTACTTTGTCAAAAGGCACGGATACAACACCGAGCACAACAACTGGGAGACCTACGACAACCTTCGAGACGTCGATCACCTGGTCGATGGCTACTCTCGTCGTCACCTGCCTACGTCTGCTAATGCCCCGGGGCATTGCATTTTAAAGGTGGGGAAGTGTTACGACTCTGACGTTCGAGTTCCAAAACTCTGCGAGTGGGTAATTTTATCGTTGCATTCACAGACAACCCCAAGATTTATACGATGATGAGGCGAGGACATTTTGGCCACTTGCTAATACCTCTGGTGTTTCGTTCCAAAAGGTTTTGAAAAATTCGACCACCTTCTATAATGGTCATCGAAAATATTCTTAACCATATTTTATGTTTTGATACTGTTCAAAGGACTTCTCAACCGCGTTAGGTCTTCATAAAATCACGCCTCCATTTTCTAGAAGCTCCCTGACTTCTCGACGGAGCTTCTCAAAGCAGCCACTCACGGCGTGACCCCACACGCATCGCTCAGCTGGAGTTTCAAGGACCTAACATATGCTTCATTATGATTCTTTTGATTGCATATGTCTGCTCGACGCATTCGACACTTTTCATCAAATCAAAATTTCCAATTAATACAAAGGATTATTTTTCTTGATTCATTGAATCGTATTTTGTCCCACAACTCATTCTCGTGAACCAACTACGTTCCCCTCTGCTCAACGACAAATGCGTGCTAGCTCTTTTGAGGACTCACATTGGAGGCCGCCATTTTGGCATATCACTTTGAAAGGTCTGCTAGTTGGGTTACATAGTAACCCTATTACAATCGCTTCGCATTGCAAAAGATGCTCAAGAAAATCGTGATTGGTGGATCCGTCATTTTCCTAACGTATCCACCAATCAGGGTGCAAGAATTTGTAGGACTGTATGCCCCCCCACGTCCGCGGACGCACAGCTGAGGTCGGCCTGCCAAAAAAACATCACGCACATCGACCTAGATGTCCGGACAGACCCCGGATAGTACGGAATGACAAGTCCGACGCCACGACAGAAGGGTAAGGACTGTACGTTGGGATGGGTCCAGCCCGTCGAGTCCACTGGCGAGCAGAATTTAATGTTGTTTTTTCCCCTCTATGTCGCTCCTCCTTGGCCTCGCCCTGTCCTGTTTCACGGGATTGGTCGTCATGGCAAACTCTTTAGACTCGTGAACCCGACTTCAAACAGGGTGAACATGCATATGAAAGAAAAGAAATTCAACCAAAGTTATAGACGAAGGTAAATAAATTTAATTTTGACTATAATTAAGTCATCTTATTTTTTATAGCATAAGGAAACATCCAAAATTCATCCAGATTTGTCAAAGATCATTTTNTCATGTTCACAATAAAAGAACATATTCATCTCATATAAATGAATTCATCATCAGATAGAACTATATTCATAAAAGAGACCGAGAAGAAATGCCTTCAGAGGTTTTTCTTCAATATGTTGGTGAATTGTTTTACATAATGGTGTATCGTCAAGCGCATTCGGTCAATTTTTGGTTATTTCTTTTTCGCTTTTACATCCACACAGGCTGGAATAAATCCAGCAAAGCTTGAAGTAATTTAAGAAGAGTTCGCCCAAACCATACACAATGTTTAAGAGCACACATGGGCCAACAAAAAAAAATAGTTTGAACGAATGCGGATGACAGTTTGGCAGTCCATTTACAACCAGTTTTGGCTTCCACGGACGAGGTAAAGTCTCATGGCAAACCTTCCATTATGTGGTCCAGATTACGGTCAATTATTTAGCCTCTTAAGAGATACTAATATGAATACTTTTGCTGGGTTAATATGTAACCCTATGCACGCTGTGCGTGCAACACCTGCCTCTTGTTTTGAAATTGTCTCGGTTGAACCCCCGTCAGTTCATTACAGAGCTCCCACTCCGTCGACGCGCTTGAGCGCCGTGCTTCCTTTGCGGTTGTACTCCCCCTGTGCTCCTTGAGCGAATGCGAATCCCCGCGTCAAGGGGACTTCACATTTGCTTCCCTTCTCCTTGGCGCATCGGGCTTGTCGCCCGACAGCTGCTCGTGGCTGAACCGTCCCCGCTCCGCTCATCGCCACCCCCTTTCTGAGCTTGCCTTGTCTTGCCCGGCAAACGCTCACGCACCCAACCGTTCCCCACTGCTAGGGCCAATATGGCTGCTGTTCCTGTGGCAAGCTGCTGCGCATTCGTTGTGTCCTCTCCTGAGAATGGGCCAATGACAGCGGCAGCAGCCTGCGTCAGAGGGTATGGAAGAGGCGGAGGGGGAGGACGAGGAGGTGTAGGACGAGGACAAGGACGAGGACGAGGAGGAGGAGGCGGAGGAAGTAAACCGTGCCTGGCGACTCGCCGTGCCCATGGCCTACCTGCCCTTGGTGCAGTCATCCCTGGCAGAGGGCGAATCCGCATTGCGGCGGACCAAGGTCAGTTCGTTGTCTGGAGTGTCGAGGGTGCCTCATGCTTAAGTTGTTGAGAATTCTCTGTTTCCTTAGCTTGGCTGGGATAGCTGCAGCTGCTGCTTCTGTTAACCCTGCTCTTTGTGCTGCTGCTCCTGCTGCTGCTGCTACTCCAGCACCTGCTCCTCCTCCTGCTTCCATTGCTTTCCCTGCTGTTGCTGCTGGTGCTGCTGGTGCTGCTGGTGCTGGTGCTGATGCTGCTACTCTTTCTCGATGTCCTCTTCCCCCTCCCCTCCTCCTCCTCCTCCTCCGCCTCCTCCTCCTCCCCCCCCTCCTCCTCCTCCTCCCCCTCTTCCTCCTCCTCTTCCTCGTTATCATCTTTGTCCTCGTCCTCCTCGTTGGCCTCGACCTTGCCCTCCTCGTCCTCCTCGTCCACCTCGCCCTCGTCCTCCTCGTCGTCGTCGTCGTCGTCGTCGTCGTCGTCGTCGTCGTCGTCGTCGTCGTCGTCGTTGTCGTCGTCGTCGTCGTCGTCGTCCTCCTCCTCGTCCTCGTTGTTGTCGTGGTCGTCATCGTCGTCGTCGTCGCTGCGGCTGCCGTCGTTGTTGCTGCGGCTGTCGCCGCCGTCGTCGTCGTCGTCGTCGTCGTCGTCGTCGTCGTCGTCGTTGTCGTCGTCGTCGTCGT
>SZWC01001960.1:9506-21664 GCA_023375785.1 Penium margaritaceum | reverse complement strand
GGCGTTGGCGTTGGCGTTGGCGTTGGCGTTGGCGTTGGCGTTGGCGTTAAATGGCATTGGCATTGGCATTGGCATTGGCATTGGCATTGGCATTGGCATTGGCATTGGCATTGGCATTGGCATTGGCATTGGCATTGGCATTGGCATTGGAATTGGCATTGGCATTGGCATTGGACTTGGCATTGGCATTGGCATTGGAATTGGCATTGGCATTGGCATTGGCACAACAACAAACAACTTGGCACAGACCATCACCGCTGCAAAGAGGCATGCCTCATTCGCCCATCAGACACTCAAAACTGCAAACGTGTTCAAGCCCCACTTCCTCCCTCCCCTTCCATCCCTTTCCCTCCCCTTCCCTCCCCTTCCCTCCCATCCCATCCCTTTCTCCCCCCTCCCCTCGCCTTCCCTCCCTCCCTTCCCTGTCTCTCCCCTTCCCTCCTCTTCCACTCCCACAAGAACAAAGATGGTCCGACTCCAGGACCACTCCGGCCCAGAAAAGGAAACGAATGTACCATATATTTGGGGGTCGCCCACTGACGTCACATTGACGTCCCACTGACGCCTGCTGACGTCAGGGGGTGGGGTACCTTGGTGTCGGCGGGCAGAGGCGCGAGAGGAAGGGCCACGGGGTCTCTCGCTCTGTCTGAGACTGACGCTGCTGCTGCTGCTGTGGTTGTCGCCATGGCTGTCCTACCACCTCGTCTCGCCCTCTCGCTTAAGCCCTCTGTCGCCGGAAAAAATAGATTTCGGCCTCCAAAGCTTCCTGCGGGCCCTACCAGACCCGCGACACGGGACCTTGAGAGATATTCGATGGAATTGGGAGCGCGATAGGCGTTTCCTGCGCCTGGGGCGGGTAGGGCTGACGTCACGGGCGTTCTTGCTGCTGCTGCTGCTGCTGTTGCAGGAAAGCTCGGCGGGCGCCGGAGGAGGAGGAGGTGCTGTCGCAGCAGCTGCATTGCTCTTCGACGCTGCTGCTGCACTGGATCTTCAACTGCAGAAGCGTCCGGCGCAGAAAAGCACAGGGAACAGCAGGGCACGAGTGGTTGCACCAAGTGGCACGCAAGGACGTGGAGCTCCGCGAGACTCGGTATTGCTGGCGGCCAGACTTGGGTTGGCAGCGAAGCAGCAGCTTTTTTTTTTTTTTTTTTTTTTTTTTTGGAATACCTCAAGAGTAGGTCGTAAAATCCACCCCCTCCTTTACTCCATCAAGGGTAAGATGGGCAGCGCGGAGGGAGTAATACCACCAGTCGAGGGGCTCTGGCCATCAAGAACGAGTGGCAGCGAAGCAGCAGCAGCGGTGGCAACAGCTGCTGACTGTGTCTTTGGCCGAGTACCGAACTCACACTTTCTAGTATTCAATGAGATATCCAGTTTTGGCAAGTCGATAAGATCAAGTCACGACAAGATGTGTGTGTGCGATCACTGAAACCATTTCGGGCTCGGAGCGTTTTAAAATAGACCAACAACTTAAATTCGGGTGGCAGTTGTCAGGGTTCGTCAAATATTTTGGACATAATGTTGCACTGAGCGGAACCTAGACGGTAACATGTGATATTCATGGAGTACAAGATGGTTTAGGAAAATGGAACTCTTGAGTAATTTGTAATGAGTAGTAAGTCTACTTCGATGACAACTGTCAGAACTGTCGCGTGCATCTGTACAATTTTAGAAACAACTATGAGGCATACGTGGGGTCTAACGGGCTTGAGTCAAGCGATGCGTGCAAGGCCGCATCGTTATGGTTGCTTCGAGGACCTCCAACGATAAGTCACGGGTTTTGAGGATAACGGAGTGTGCCTTCAAAAACGTCTCGCACTATCGAGAAGTCAAATCAAAGTATCAAATCTTCAACACAGTTTCCGATGATTCCTTTGACCCTTCTAGAGGTGGTCAAAGAGAAAATCTTCTTAACGTGACATTAGAGGTCGGGAGAGTTGGCCAAAATACCCAAAACTGATTGATGTGAAAGTCTAAAAGTCGATGCGTGCGGTCCATAAGTGTAAGGACAAAAATACACCCTCCTAAGGGACTTATACACGTCTCAAAAATAACAAAATCATCTATTTGAAGAGTTCGAATAGTGTGCATGGATGTGACACGTGAAATCTTGCCCGTAAACGACACATCTACACAAACATACGACTTGGTAAAAGAAGACACGTGAGTGTTCCATTTCCATATGCGACTATGGAAGACTCACAGGGTACTGCTCTTCCATTTCTTACATTTCATTCAACATCACCTCCTCATTAGGATCTCATGTGACGAAACACACACACAGAAACACACACATGCACACACACACACACACACACAAATACACACAGACACAAACATAAAAACTTATGCAAAATTAATCATTCAACACAATCCTCCCTTCCCTACACACACATACACACACTCACACACCTCCCTCCCCGACTTCCCCTTACACACTCTCGACCTATCCTTCCAAAACAACGCACACAAACAATGAGCATGTAGTCTTCCCTTTCACATACACCAGAACATCCTCCATCCCCCACGCATGCATACAAAAAAACAAGTATTCAAACCACCTCTCCACACACACCCTTATAATTACTTTTCTCCTTACTTACACTCTCTAACTCGTTCCACCATGCACTCATAAGGCATCCACACATGGGACCATGTAGACACATAGACACAATTTGAGTCCCGTAGACAATGCACATTTTCCCCCCACACTCCAACATCCCCACAAACATGCACTTAAGAAACACCAACACTACCCTTACTCAAAACAGACATTCAGCCTCCCCTTTGTACACGCAAAATGTGGTTTGAAGCCTGTTGTAAGGTTTGGAAAACACTGAAACATTCATTTTATACTCATGGTCCCTACTTGTTGCTACTGCCACCATCACCTGGCTCCTACCCGCAACCCTTTTCCCTACCATTGCCATTGCTCCTTCCCCTAACACCTTCCCTCTTACTCTGATCCCTTCTTCCTGCCCTTGGTCTATGTTTTCTGTTCCTGATCTTTTTTATTCACAAATGGCCCCTGCCTCCTCCCCCTAGCCCCTCTGGAGTAGCCCTTGTCTTTGCCTTATGCCAGAATCCCTTTCCTTTGCCCTTGGCCCGTGCAAGATAGCCTGGCCCATACCCGTACCCATGTCCCTTAACCCTTTGTTCTGGCCCCGTCCCCTGCCTCGGACCTTGCTTTTTCCCCCACCCACTTGCCCGTGGCCCTTTCTCCTTGTCCCTAGCCCGTGCCCAATTCCCTTGGCCCTCTTTCTCTGCCCTTGGCCCTTGGTCCCTGCCTGTAACTTTCGCCTCTTGCTCCTATGCACTGTCCCCTTTCCCAAACCTATGCCTCGTCACCCTTGGTTGTTGTCCCCTACCCCATGCCTCGACCCTTATCCCCACACCCAAACACCTATCTCGTTCCTTTTATCCTTGCCCCTTGCCTGTGGCCCCTTCCTTTTGTTTCTTGCCTTTGCTCCTAGCCCATGCCCCCTGTGCATTGCTCGTGCAACCCACCCTTGTCCCACACCCAATAGCCCTGGCCCCAAATCCCTTACCTGTGGCCCTTGGCCCTTACAACGGTCCCTGCCTCCAACCCTCGGCCCTTGCCTCAAGATCTTAGCCCCTGCCCCAAACCTTGGCCTTAGCCCCTTGCCCCTAGCGCGTACCTCCAACTTTAGGGCCTTGCCCCATACCCATGGTCCATGCCTGCTACCCTTTGCCCGCACAACCACCTCTAATCACTTCCTCCTACCTTTGCCCTTGCCCCCTCTCCTAGCCCTAGCTTTTGTCCCCTACACCTTGCCCTTATTCCGTAACGCTTGCCCTTGGCCCCTTCCTCTTGACCCTTGTCATTCCTCTCTGCCCCTTGTCCATGTATCATACTTTGGCAGCAACCCAGTCCAAGTGTTTTGGGCATTGGTTTGAAGACCCCCTCGCTCCCATCAGTTACAACCGCACAACAAGAACATTTTTTCGATACGTCAACTCCATTATCACAGGAAAATTGGTTCTTTATTGACATATCTTACGAAAGTAGGATGGAAGGCTCTATCAGATGATATGTTTTGAAAACGGGCTCCATTCTTGGTTGGGTCCAAAACTTCTTCGTAATGAGTAGCTTTAGTTGATGGGAAAGATGTGTGCATGTTCTTCTCAGCTAGAGTCTTAATTTTATATAAGGTTAATATGTTGATATAAGCTTTATTCGTGGGTGGAAACATTTACGTGGACATCAATGGGTAAATAACATCCCATGATGAGTTATGAGCGAAAAATTATAAAGTTGAATGTAGGTTTTTCCATGAATGTCATTTGCTTTTCATGAGCCAAAATTCTCTTCTTCTCCACTCTTGTTGAGAACTAGACCCACTTTCATACATCCCTTTTGAAGAGGTTAAGGTCCCCTCTACCTCCTTGATGAATCCATTAAACATCATTTTCACATGTGCCATAGGGCGTTATGTCTCACCTACAAACCTGCTTACTTATTCAAAGCCTTCGTCTCTAGCTAGCATTATGAACTTATTCATTCATCACTAGGCCCAAATGAATTCCTCTCTTCTAAAATTGCATGGAATAGGATCAGTAATGTTCCATCTTCTTTGAGAGAATGTTGGGCACATCCTCTCTCCCCACGTAAATCAAGACTATATATTACTTTAAAATCGGCTCTAAAAATGATGCATTTACCATTGCATCGATCTATTCATGAAATATGGGGAAAATTGATTTATAATGTTTATTGAACTTGTTTGAAGCTCAATGCCCATGACCCGTAGACTTTGTTTGATTTTAGATTAATAAACAAATTAAAATGTGTTCTATTTTGGAGTGAAATTTTGGATAGAATCCACCAATTCACACTTTCAACCTTATCGTTTTCCTCCTGTGGTTTGGACTTACTCTTGTAACGTCCTTTGGTACTCGAGTATACCACCCGCCGTAGTCTCTTACGAACAAGGGCCCGAAAAAGGCTACTGTTCCTACCGCGTTAAGCTTGCTGAATGATGCTTGCTCTGAAAGACGGAAGTTCGACGCGAAGACGAGTTTATGGCCATCGATGTTCGATCAATCCACGACATGTCGCACTAGACGCCCGTCGGTCTCGAGGGCAGGAGGGCGTATGGCCATCATCATCATCATTGCCGTTGGGACCACCACGAAGCAGCAGAGCCAAGGGCAGCGCCCCGATATCACTGAACTTTCATTCATCTATTTTTTTTAATTTTTGATGTTAGATGAAGTTATTCTGTTCAAAACACCGCTGCACATTCATGAATTGCTAGAAGCCCGATTTCGCGCTTTTGAGCGCCTCTTTCCCGCCTCCAGAGTGCTTTCATCGATGATAGTCGCATATCCGGGTTTTGAACCGTTGACCTCCCCAGTCAGCGGCCCCATCGGTGAGGCGTAGTCCCACACACCGCACCCGCCAATAATCGTGTGGCGATGCCTTTCCATGGACGACATTGTCCATGGAAAGGCATCGCCACAGGGACTACCCGTGTCGTGCAGAAATTTAACGTATGGCCAATCGGGTGTTCCTTCTACTTTTTGACGCCCTCAACACCATGGACGACGACGAAGGTCAACGTCAAGTGCGAGACGCACTAGTTTGCCAAGCCATTCTTCTGCGCACCTTCATTCTAGTGATGGTGCAGTCGCTTCTCACCGACATCCATTCAAATCTGTGTTCCGCCACGCTAAGACGTCGTATGCACAACTCACCTTTTTACAGACTCAACTGGCTACATGAGCTTCACAACGGCCACCCAAAACACCTCTACAACATGACTCGCATGATTCGTGAGACATGGTTCGGCATCCTCACCCTTTTATGGAACAACGGCGGATTGCGCGACACTTTAGTGTCGGTGGAGGAGAAGCTTTTTTTATGGGTGCAATGTGTGTGTCATGCCATGTCGCACTGTGAGCTGGCAGAAAGGTTCCAGCGTGGAATGGCAACAGTCGGCCGAGTGATCCGAGAGGTTGTAACTTCCTTGACAAGCCTCGCACCTACAGTCATTCGGCACCCTCAATCCGGTGACCCACCGCCGGCGGCATGGCAGGGACGGAGGGACTATCTTCCCTATTTTACGAGGTGCGTTGGTGCGCTTGATGGCACTCATGTGCCGGTCATTGTGAGCTTGTGGCGTCATGCGGCTTATGTGAAACGCCATAAAAAAATCACACAAAACATCCTAGCTACTTGTGATGCCGATTTGCGGTTCACCTATGTCACGTGTGGTTGGGAGGGCTCCGCTCACGACGCACGCATGTTCCGCGATGCGTTGCAGCGTGGCTTTGGACTTCCCCTGAATACGTATGTTCTAACGGATGCTGCCTTACCGGAAGGACACGGATGCATGACCCCTTATAGGGGGAGGCAGTATCACTTGCAAGAGTTTGGTCCAAGAGTTAAACAACCACAAGATGTATAAGAGTTATCTAATCGGCGTCATTCCTCGGTATGGTCGATGATTGAACGTGTATTTGGCATTTTGAAGGCGCGATTCCACATCATGCGGGGTGTGCCCGCATACTCATCTACATTCCAAGGCCGCTTGCTATTCTCTTGTTTTGTGATGCACAATCTTATTCAAGCAAGGGAAGATGTGGGGGAGGTGATGAATGTGCCAATGGGGAGAGACAATGTGGGCCATCGTATTGTACCTCACTGCATTGCGTTGCAAGGCCGTAATGCAAGGATGAGGGCTTTGAGGGATGACATAGCTCAAGCAATTTGGATGGATTACAATGCATGGCAAGATGAAGATGGTGACGATGATGAAGGAGAGAGTGAAGGTGGACAAGAGTAGAGGCATGTTTGCAACTTCAATGAAATAATGCTTCACCATGGAACACAAGTACAAATCCATTGCTACTCCTAATCACCCAAACTCTCATACGAAGTCAATGGCTCACGATTGTTCCCAACTGCGGGGGACCCGCTAGCATCTCCACCCATGGTCGTGTCGGATCCACGGTCCGTCAAGTCCACAACATACGGGTTGACCTTTAAGATGTCAAGGATCACGTCCAAAGGTCAATTCCCATTAGAAAATGCAAACTCCTCACAAGTGAAAGAGTCTTGCTTCAATGCACGAAGTAAAGGAAGCTTCTTTTCACAGGGTAGGGTTTGTCATTGTTCACAATGAGGACGGCCTTACCGTACGTCGTCTTTGCCCCATCCTCCTTGATAATGAATTCTAGCTTGGCCACATGTTGAACCATCTTGTCAACGTACTCCATCTTGTTATCCACCACGGTCTTGCGACGGACATGGCGTACCTCCTCTTCATTGCGGCCGTCGTCCGTAGGTGGCGCGTTATCATCCTCCATGGCCGCCGCATCACTTGTCCAGACATCATCTCCACGGGCCTTGTCCGTCAAAAAGAACTTGGTGGTGATGTCATACCAAGGCATATGCCTCCCCTCCAACTTGGCTTGTTGCGGGTTGAGTTTTTTCATGTCGTCCCATTTTTCCGCGCCAAGCTCAATCTGCCAATTCCGGCGGTTAAGAGGTCCACCCGACTGTCCCACCAAACCAAAAGCAAGCTTCCAAAGTTGCCGTATGGCATCAAGGCGACTACGGAGTTGAGCACGGGATAGATGCGTAGAAAGACCAAATGACGTACTCAACATGGGGCTGATGCGGTCGTAAAGTTTGGCCATCCAACCACTGGAGTACCTAAACTCCGCCGCGTGATCCAATGCGGCTTGGACGAGCGCGCGATCACGCTCGCTCATCTAGAAGCCCTTGTCGAGGCCGGTACTCGCATGGCCCGTAGAGACTCCAAGCGATGGCGCAGTTGGCTTCATGCCAACTGATGCTGATGGCGCGGGTGAGCGTGCGGCACCCAGGACTGGAATGGGTTTAGCCCGAAGGACCTCGCCAGGCATGACGAGGCTTGGTGGCGAAGGTGCGATGCCCACGGCGACATAGCGATCAGGAAGCGGGGCGTACGGCGTGTACACACCGTGGACGTAGGCAGGTTGATCCTTCCCCACGCACGGCTCCAAGTTGTACCCGTCGTCTTCTCCAGTGGGCTCCTCGGCCCCGCGACGACGGCGTTGCATGCGCACATAGACGTTGAGGTGGGGCATTGTCGCCTGACTGTACGGGAAGGCATTCCCATAGTACTCTGCCGGCAGGACTGCAGAGCCGCTATGCGAGGCGGTGTTTGGCGGGGCGGAAGATGGAAAACCGGTGGACGAGGAGGAGGCAGCCATGGCGGCGGGTGTGTTGAAAATGTGACGGGTGAGTAATGCAAAGGCAAGCAGACGCTAAGTACCCAGACCACGGGCAACTCCCTCTCCCACCCGCGACACGGAGATGCGCCTCGAAGGGATTAGCGACACGGCCGACTGTTTGCATTCGGAAGTTCAAAATTTGAAGTTTCAAACGCGACGATGTAAAAAAATCGGTCCATTGGCTAAAATAAAAACAAGTCGGAAAACAAATGGCAAACATCAATAAATTCATCTATTGCGTAAGCGTCGCACATGCCTTTCCGTGGTTTCATTCAAGTATATTCTGCCGACTTCTATCCTATTGGTCCGTGGAAATGTCCAATATGAAGGATGAAGCACAATGAAGCGCGTAGATGAACTTCATCGATCTTCGGCCGGTTAGCGAATCGCTAATGAATCTGCGACTTTCGACACTCTTCTCAAGCTGTCCACGTCGGACATTCCCGCTATATTTCGAGCGGGATGCTCGCTGAACGCTGAAGTTCAGCGATTCTGGGGCGCGGCCAAGGTTGAAGCGCGTCCACCCACGGTGAAGTCCTCAGCAAGCATCTCTCTCTTATCCCAGTGAGGATGCTTTGTGGGAGGGTTTCACAGGTGCGAGTTGTCACTGCAAGGGAGAGCCTGAGCGTGCTGTCCTTGCGGCTTGCCAAGGTCGTGCAAGTCCGAGGCCCTCATGTGTAGGTGACTTGCTTGAATCCGTCGCGAGATCTAGCCACGACCGGTGGATGCAGACTCTTCGCGTGCCATTTTTTGAGAGGCCTTGTCCGCAGTAGTAGGGGCATTGTCGGTTCGAGACTGGACGGAGGTGCCGAAGGAGCCCGTCGTCGTTTGCCCCACGCAGCCAGTGTCATCGTTGACGTCTTTTTCCAAGGCCACATTTATTTTCCCCGACCATTTTCCCCGCCCTTTGCGTTTCCCTCTTTCTCCACCGCATGCGCTCTTGAGTCGGCAGTCGTCTTGAATCCTTTTTTTTTCAAGACGACTTTGAGTCACAATGGCCTCCAGCAGCGGCGGCACGCGCGCTGGAGGGGGTCCGTCGTCCTCCCGGCCGCCGGATTTGGAGGCCGTGCTGGAGGACAAGGCGCGCAAGTGGCAGCAGCTCAACCAGAAGCGCTATGGCGAGAAGCGCAAGTTCGGCTACGTGGAGCACCAGAAGGAGGACATGCCTCCGGAGCACGTGCGCAAGATCATCCGCGACCACGGCGACATGACCTCCCGCAAGTTCCGGCGCGACAAGCGGGTGTACCTGGGCGCGCTGAAGTTCGTCCCTCACGCCGTCCTCAAGCTCCTGGAGAACATGCCCATGCCGTGGGAGCAGGTGCGGCACGTTAAGGTGCTGTACCACATCACCGGCGCCATCACGTTCGTCAACGAGACCCCGCTCGTCATCCCGCCCGTGTACATGGCGCAGTGGGGCACCATGTGGATCATGATGCGGAGGGAGAAGCGCGACCGCCGCCACTTCAAGCGCATGCGCTTCCCACCGTTCGACGACGAGGAGCCTCCCCTGGACTACGCCGAGAACGTGCTGCACGTCGACCCCTTGGACCCCATCCAGCTGGAGCTGGACCAGGAGGAGGACTCCGCGGTGTACGAGTGGTTCTATGACTCTAAGCCGCTGCTGGGGACTAAGCTGGTCAACGGCCCCACCTACCGGCGGTGGGAGCTGTCAGTGCCCATCCAGGCCACCCTTTACCGCCTCGCTGGACAGCTCTTGTCCGACCTTACGGACGAGAACTATTTCTACCTCTTTGACCTCAAGTCGTTCTTCACTGCCAAAGCGCTCAACATGTGCATCCCAGGAGGTCCCAAGTTTGAACCCCTGTTCCGAGAGAAGCCGGAGGCAGAAGAGGACTGGAATGAGTTCAATGACATCAAGAAGCTCATCATCCGCTCGCCCATCCGCACTGAGTACCGCATCGCGTTCCCGTGGTTGTACAACAGCCGCCCCCGCAAGGTGGCGGTTCAGGCGTACCACACGCCGCAGGTGCGTTTGCATCACTGCCCTTCATTTTTCCTCTCCACCACCGTCTTTTATCTTTCTTCTGCATGGTGACAATGGTCGGAGGTAATGACGTGTGTATCTCAGAGCTGATTGTGGGTAGGGGATTTGGGGATGGCGCAGGGAAGATATTGTTTCAAGTAATATGCGTATCTGCCCCCCCCCCGCCCCCCTCTCTCTCTGGGGTTTGAAGAAGGCAGTGAAACTAGCCGCACTTTCTTCTTTGGCTGTGGGAAGCCTCTCAGCAGAACAGTCGGCATGGTATGACACACAAAGATTTTTGTTATCATGTTTGTTGTAACGATTGTCATCGTTTTCATTGATCGCGTTGGTGTTGTGGCCGCTGTCAATGTACCTTTTCCCTTTTGGCACTGCTCAAGTGAATGCCTCAAGCTGCCGTCGCCTCACTCCTGTTGGCACCCGGTGAAGTGAGAATCTCCCATGTTTTTGTTGAAGTGATTCCCATGAAGGCAGAAGACTCCTGACCAACTGACCTTGCACACAGCCATCCTGTCTCCTTTGTTGCATCCTAGTGCTGCAGTCGACAGTTGAAGTTGCTGTTGCTGCTGCAGCCGCCGCCGCCGCCATTGCTGCCGCCACTGCTGCTGTTGCTGCTGCTGCTCTGCTGCTGCTGCTGCTGCTGCTGCTGTTGCTGTTGCTGCTGTTGCTATTGCTGCTGCTGCTGCTGTCGCTGCTGCTGCTGGTGTCGCTGCTGTTCCTACTGCTGCTGCTGCTGCTGCTGCTGCTGTCAGTGCACATTCTGTAGTCGAAGGTCTTGTCGTTGGATGGGGGCCTCATGCCTGTTGGATTCGTTGCCTGGGATTTCTGATCTCTTCACAACAGGTCATGTACATCAAGGCCGAAGACCCCGACCTGCCGCCGTTTTACTACGACCCTCTCATCCACCCCATCCCGCACTACCGCTCGGAGTCACGTGCCCTGCGATCGGAACTCGAGACGGAGTTGGAGGAAGAGGACTGGGTGCTGCCGGAGGGAGTGGAGCCGATGCTCCCCACGACACCGCTCTACTCGGACACGACGGCCTCGGCCATCGCCCTGCTGTGGGCGCCGTACCCCTTCAACCGCCGGTCGGGGCGGACGAGGAGGGCGGAGGACGTGCCGCTGGTGGCGTCGTGGTTCAAGGAGCACTGCCCGCCGAACCACCCGGTGAAGGTCCGAGTGAGCTACCAGAAGCTGCTCAAGGTGTGGGTGCTGAACGAGCTGCACAAGCGGCCCCCCAAGTCGCACAAGAAGCGCGACCTCTTCCGCGCGCTCAAGCAGACAAAGTTCTTCCAGAGCACGGAGCTCGACTGGGTGGAGGCCGGCCTGCAGGTAGGAAAAATGATTTTCTATCCTCAGACGTTTTGCGAAACATCGAAGAAGTGCTTTTTGTATGCCTGTTCTGCGCGCTCAATTTGACCAAGTTTTTCCACAAGAGGGAGCTCGACTGGGTGGAGGCTGGCCTGACGTCGTGTGCTTGCGTGCTCGTGCATCATGCATGGGGGGGTTAGGGCGCCCATATCTATCTGGGTCTTGGTGTGCCGGAGATTGATTGTGAACGCAGTTCTTTGTGTCTGCTGGTTTGTCCGATGAAGCTGCACACAGGGTTGACAGTCCAACCTTAACCCTGTCATGCTTTCGCTGGAGGGTTGAGACTCGCTTGTCGCGATGTTGTGTTGTGGTTCCTTCTTAGAGGACGTCGATGTTGTGCAAGAAGTTTTGAGGAGGAATGCAGGGATCCTTCATGGTTAGCGTGGGTTGATTAGTGTTCCCTTCCAAGAAGTTTTGGTCGATGTCTTGCATCACTTGGAGTCATGTGCGAGCCGTGTTGGCAGGTTGATGAGTGCCCTGCATGACGTTTCTACCCCAATGTTCTCCACACATGTTTTCTGCTGTTTGTCTCTCCAAGTTG
>SZWC01001959.1:237674-252101 GCA_023375785.1 Penium margaritaceum | reverse complement strand
TACCACCGAGCAGAAACACGTAGCCAGTGCGACTGCGCCCGTCAGGACTCCAAGCCCAGTCGCTGTCAGTGTAGCCGTCAAGGACCACCGAACACTGCCGTCGAAAGCAGAGTCCGAGATACGGCGTAGAGACCACGTACCGTACCACTCGCACAGCCGCGTGAAGAGCTCTCGCACGTGGAGCCTGCGAGAACTGAGCGAGGAGGTTGACGGCGAACGCGATGTCGGGACGCGTGGTAGTGGCCAGGTACATCAGAGATCCGATACGATGGAGGTACAAGGGCACGTCCACTGTCTCCCCCAGCTATGTAGGGTCATCCACCTTCAGGGCATCCTGCCCATCAGGTGTGAGTGGTGTGGAAGCAGTGGGCACTGCACCAAGGAGGTCGCTAAAGCGCTCCCCCACGACTCGTGCGTATCGGGCCTGATGCAACAACAGTGTCCGATGTCTGCGATCTCGCACAATCTCCATACCAAGAAACACCGATGCAGGACCGAGGTCCTTCATCCTGTAGGCGGTCTGCAGGACAGCCTTGGCCTCCTTCACGGCCTCAAGCAACGGAGACGCGATCAGAAGGTCATCAACATAGACTAGGATGGCGGTAAACCGCTCAGGTGTCGGTAGGATGAAGAGTGAGGGTTCTGCCTCGCTCTGTACGTATCCTGCGCGAGTCAAGGTGCCAGTGATCTCCCGGTTCCAACACCGTGGAGACTGCTTGAGGCCGTACAAGGACTTGCGCAAGCGCCAGACCTTGTCACCATCCCCAAAGCCTGGTGGCTGAGCCACGTAGATCTCCTCATCCAAAGAGCCATGGAGGAACGCGTTGTTCACATCCATCCGGTGTAGTTTCCAGTCATGCTGAGCTACTACACCGAACAGAGCTCGAGCTGAGGTCATGCGGCCGACAGGGGCAAAGGTGTCAGTGTAATCAACTCCGTCAATCTGAGAGAACCCCTTGACGACCAAGCGGGCCTTGTAGAGTTCCAGTGAGCCATCCGGCTTCACTTTCTTGCGAAAGACCCACTTGACCTGAATCGCCTTCCTCCCAGGGGGAAGGTCGACCAGCTCGTAGACTCCGCGCTCTCGGATAGCACGAAGCTCATCCTCGCAAGCAGCTCGCCAGGCATCAGCATCCTGCGATGAGAAAGCCTCCCTCAATGTGCCCGGGTCCGGTGCCATAGAGGGGGAACTCTGCGTGGCAAGTGCACACGCCTCAGTGTCTGGCCTGACGGCCACAACATCAGCTGCTGTGTCACAAGCGATATGGAACTCGCGAGTGACCAGGTCGTGCCCTATGGGGCACGCTTGGTGTACCTCTGAAAGCTCAGTGCGGACACTCAGGCCTAAGGCCTTTGTGCCTGGGTCACCGCTCGCGATGCTGCGAGAGGAACGTCTGGGTCCGGAACCCAAAGCTCGCTGAGCTCCAGAATCCACTGGACGAAGGCGACCACCGGGCTCACGGGAGTAACCGGAGGTCGAGGGGCGCACCTCAGGCTCAGGAACAGGTGCGACCACAGGGACAGGTACGACCACAGGGACAGGTACGATCACAGCTGGTGAGGGCTGAGACGAGGCAGTCGGAGAGGCTGTGCGCGGAGATGCGTGTGTGGGGGACACTAAGCTGGGGAGGACGGCGAGCAAGGCTGGCCCGGACACTGAGACAGGAGTGTCAGCTGACGTAGTGACAGGAGTGGGCTGGGCTGGCTCAGACGCCGGAACAGGGGTGCCAGTGGACACAGAGGGTGATGCAGGAGGAGGCGTGGGAGCAGTGGTACCTGTGGGGTGCAAAGCTGGCTGGACAGGCGGGATCTCTGGACCAACGGCAATGATAGCCGGATCATCAAATACTGGAGATCGAGAGGGGACTCGAGCGGAGACATCAGCCTGGCGAGGAATGGTCGCTGGCGAAGAGCTCTCCCCCATCCGCCGAGGACCCTCACAAGAAGGGACATGAGCTGCAGAGAGCGCTGTGATCGAAGTCAGATCACGGTATGTGAGTGACTAAAAAAACAGCGCGTCACGGGACTCAATGACACGACGGCGAGTGGGGTCCCAAAAACGCCAGGCCTTCGACCACGAGGAGATGCCGATGAAGGCACACAAGCAACCCCGAGGGGAGACCTTGGACCCCTGCTGGTCCTCGGTGTACCATACGGAGGCCAGGGATCCCCAGACGCGTGCGGGACGAAGATCGGCACGATGCCCAAGCCAGAGCTCGTACGGTGTAACATGATCCGGAAGCGGACCATGCGGGAGGCGGTTCCAGACCCAAGTCATGTAGGCGAAGCCCTCGAATGCGAAGGACTCCGGGAGACCACACTCAGACTGCATGGCGCGGACCGCGTCCTCCATGGTGCGGTTCCAGCGCTCAGATACACCGTTCAGCTGTGGGGTAGCAGGAGCAGAGACCTGGTGAAAAATGCCGTGCTCAGCAAGGAAAGAGTCCATCTCGCCGAGAAACTCGCCGCCGCGATCGGAGCGAAAGGTATGTAGCGTGTGGCGAGACTGACGCTCAGCCATCACGAGCCAGAGCCGAACCGCAAGGGCGGCGTCGCTCTTCTGACGCAGACTGTAGACCCACCGCATCCGGGTGAAGTCATCAGTCAGCGTCAGAACATACCGGCCCCTCTCGGATGGCGACTCGACCGGGAGAGGACCGAGCAGGTCCGAGTGGACCAACTCGAGGGGCCTCAGCGCTCGGGAACGCGAATCAGGGTAAGTGCACCGGTGCATCTTACCCTGGGCGCAAAAAAGACAGTCGGTCTTGGGTGGCTTCTCGAAAGAAGCCACGTCAAGACCAAGAGCGGGCTGTGTCCGGATGAGCTTCGACACAGTGTCGGAGCCCACGTGACACAGACGTCGGTGAAGCAACCGCAGGTGTTCCGGGGATAGAACACCAGTGACAAAAACGCGACCAGAGGAGGAGGGAGAGCAAGGGGAGGAGGGCGAAGCAATGCGATACAAATCATCTATGACTGAAGCACGCAGGACAATGCTACGGGTGTCAAGAGCAGGCACAGTCGCTGAATCAGCGATATGCTCGACGGAGAGACCCATCAGAGTGCAGGCACGCACAGACAGCAAAATGAGCTCAAGATCAGGCACAAACAGCACGTCAGAGAGATACAGGGGGCCAGACGGACCATCAAAGCATACAACCCCAACACCGTGAACCTATAAGGACTGACCAGAACCTGTACGAACAGAATGGACAGTCGTGACAGGACCAAGTACCACAAAGTCACTACGACGACACGTCATGTGGTGGGTGGCACCGGAGTCGATGATCCAAGTGCCACCGGAGTCACGATTGGTGGACGTCACTGTACAACGAGCAATAGAACACTCGGCATCAGAGGGACGCTGAGCCGTCAGTGGGACGGAACGACGTACATCACAAAGGTGAGACTCACGAATCCAGTCAGTGCAGTCAGGCCCATCATCATCACATGCGGACTGTGCTCCCCCACACGTGTCATCACGAGTCACGAGGACGGACGAACAAGCAGTGTGTGACCCACTCGACAAAAACAACACACTCGCACCTCCCTGAAAGCGAAGCGCCAGAAGATGACGAAGCTCGGCGATGGTGCGGTCACGTGGGTCTGGATCACTGCTGCTCGCCGGTGAGGATGGAGGGGACAGCTGCAGTCGTAGTCGCCGCGCGTCCAGAGGAGTGTGCGGTCGACGTGCCGGACGCGGTGCGAGCAGCATGGGCAGCCTGAAGTCCGCGAGTGATGCGCTCCCATTCAAGCGGCTGTTGGCACTCCGTATAGCGATGGGCACCTCCACAGTTTTAGCAGTGCGCGGAACGGCCACTGCTACCACTGGATGACGACTGCTGCTGACCCGATCCGCGCTTCCTATTCTTCTTCTTCCCCTAGGCAGCTGCTGCAACGCCCTACGTCTACGTGGGTGTAGACGGGGTCGAAGAGGAGGAGGAAGATGAGGTCGTGATAGAGGAAGGTGAGGGTGACTGTAGGAGGGAAGATGGTGGTTAGGCGAGGACTGCTGCAGCAAGGGAAGTCTCCTGATGTGCTACTGCTGCCTCGCGGGCCGACGTCACCTGGAGGAAAAGCTGATGGGCCCACGGGAGCAGCTGCAGGGTGGCTGATAAAGGCTCAAGAGCAGCGTCGCTGTACCGTGTGAATATGTCGGTGTACTCCAGGCGAACTCTGAGCATGATCGTCCGAAGCGCCCAGAGATGTGTGCCCCCTGAGGTCCCCAGGCGTGTGTAGATACGCATGGCACATCGCCAGTAATCCGCTGCAAGCTCCGCTGGTCCCTGACGGAGAGAATGGAAAGCGCGAATGTGTGACGCACGCGTGGCGTGCGTCTCTGCAGCTAGTAGGGACAACGCCACATCCCAGCCTCCACGAGGATCAGCTCCGGTGCCTGTGCCAGCCTCGTCGAGGAAGGGACGGAAGTCAACGACAGTCACGCGTGGCATGGCGTAGAGAAGCCCTCGCATGGCCCTGGCTGCTGTCACCACCTGTACTGGATCTGTAGACTGGTATGGGCTGTGGTAGTAAGGCCACATTCCCTCAGAAGTGGCCCACACCTGGAACAAGATCTCCCAGCAGTCAAATCCATCCTCGCTGATGTACCGTGGAGGTGGTGCCTCAAAGTCCTTTGGCTGCCGCTCCGTGGGGAGAGCAGCCGTAGGCTGAGGAGGGCGAGTGACGGGAAAAACTCCTGGAAGGGGGTGATCACTGGGGAAGTCAGGTGACGATCGTATCGGGGACACGGGTGGAGGTCGGATACCCGTCTGCAGCTGACGGAGGCGCTCCTGTAGAAGACGAATCTCTCGCTCCTGGGAGTCATCCTCAAAGCCTGGCTCGTCATCAAGGAGGTCCGTAGGTGGTGGGAAGACCACACCAGGAGGTGAAGCAGGCAGGGCATCTGTCACGGGCACCTGAGCCGAGTGCTGGGTGGAGGCCGCAACACCGGCAGCTCCCTCAGAAATCCGAGGAGCCGTGGACTGAGCGCGTAGGAGCTCAGTCAGTGTGCGGATAGCGTCAGTCTGCTCTCGCTGCAGACGACGCATCTCCTCCTGCTGGCTGCGTAGGTCCTCAATGGCCTGCGAGCGAGGGCTCAATACCCCTGAAGAAGAGGAGGGATCACCTGGTCCCTTGTTCTTGTCGTCGGGCAAACTCATGTCGCCGCTCACTATGGGACGACAGGTCAAGTTTGCCGGATTTCAAAACCGTCTATGTTTGTCGGAGATTTGAAATGCTGGCAACTTTTGACGTTTCGGTTGAAAATTTGGCTAAGTGTAATGCTGACATCAGCAAGTAGTTTCTGACGTCAGCACGACCTGATGACGTCAGCAACCAACAATGCTGACGTCAGCTCGTCCCCTCCCTTTTTTTTTTCTTCGTCACGGTTCTGCTGCTACGCGGTGGCGCGCGGGAGCTCCGCGGAAGCTACGCAGCAGCTTCCGCCCAGCTGCTGCTACAACTGTGCTGTCAGCTACAGTAGCAGGTGCGAAGCTGTGTGTGCAGCGGTGGCAGCAACGGCTGCGCTGCTGCTGCTGCTGCTGCTGCGCGCAGCGGCTACTGCTGCGCGCGGCTGCTGTTGCGCGCTGCAGCTGCTGCTGGCTGCCGTCGCCGCGCGCTGCTGCTGGCTGCCGCCGCCGCATGCTGCTGCTGCTGCCACTGCTGCACTGCTCCTGCCGCCGCGAATGCCGCAGCTGCTGCTGTGCCGCTACCGCTGCTGCGCTGCTGCTGCCGACGACGCTGCTGCGCTGCTGCTGCTGCCGCTGCTGCCACGCTGCTGTGGCGGCCGCTTCTACTGTGCTGCTGCTGCGCGGCTGCCGCCGCCGCCTCTGCTGCTGCTGCTCTGCTGCTGCGGCTGTGGGGGGAAGTGGTGGCTGCACGCACCGCAGCCGCCACACACCTGTGCGTGGCGGTATGCGCTGCTGCTGCTGCCTCAGCAGCTGCGATCTCACGTGGTGGGTGGAGTGCGCGGACGACGAACGGCCGTCGGCAACGGGTCCCAGAAGATCTGCTGCAGCGGTGACTCTCACTGTTGCTGCTCTGCTGCGTCTCTGCTACTCAGGTCAGTGAGAACTGTCTCACTGCTCTGATACCATGAGTAAGTGCGTAGAAGCTTCCTAGCAACACAGCCGCTGACCGGGCGTCAGTGCCTAGTCAGACGGTGACGACAGTCACAGGTCGTACACACAACGGCAAGAGTTTGGCTACGAGACACAAGTCAAAGTGTCAGAATGCTTCAATGTAGCATATGCAGAGAGAAATGACAACTGACAGGTCCAGGGTATAAATACCTGCCGCGGTGCAAGGCGGGTGTCGCACGCGGCAGTCCAAGAGCTGTCCTAAAACCGGCCCAAAACCACTGTTTTGGCCGTAACTCTGCGCACACATGTCAGAATCCTACGCTGTCTGAACCTAGACGTGCAGAATCAAAAGACGCACGCAACGACTGGTCACATGCATGCATCCATTGACTGACAGCGAGTATATAATGCAAAAACATGCAAATGGGCCTCATGCCCAGTCCGCCGAAAGGCGCCTGCAAGACGTAGAAGGCACAGCAAGGAGTCCCGGTGACATCTGGGGCTCTGGAACACTGGTCAGTCAGCTCCAGACGGGTAGTCTGCCGCCTGTCGTCGTGCCGGTGTCACCAGGGCTGCCTGCCTCAAGGATCTGCACGAGTATGGACACGTCTGAGTGGTCACAGTAAACTGTACAGGAACGGCACAAAGCACAACAAGAAGATGATGTGAGAAGCCATATGTTAGGATTGTAGGACAAAGGTGTTGTGATTCGTGACGTTCCTGTCAACCTGTATAGTTTACAATGACCACTCGGTCGTGTCCATACTCGTGGAGATCCCTGATGCGGACCTTGGAGGCACCGGTGCGTCATCTGGTGGTGGACTACCAGCCTGGAGCTGACAGACGACCGTTCCAGAGCTCTGGACGCTACCCGAGACCTCCTGCAGTTTTCCTGCAGCACGCAGGAGTTTATCGGTGGACTGGCCGTGGGCCCGATTTGCATGTTTTTGCATTGTGTATCCACTGTTTGATTTTGGATATATGCATGTGACCAGTCGTAGCGTTTGGCTTTTGATCCTGCACGTGTAGGTTCATGCGACGTTGCGTTCTAGTATGTCTGCGCAAAGTTACGACCAGAACAGTGGTTTTGTTCCGGTTTTAGGACAGATCTTGCACTGTCGCGTGCAACACCCACCATGTGCCGCGGCAGGTACTTATGCCATGGACCTGTCATTTGTCATTCCTCTCTACACATGCTATTGACGCATTCTGACACTTTGCCTTGTGTCTCCTAGCTAGACCCTTCCCGTTGTGTGCACGACTTGTGACTATCGCCACGTCTGACCAGGCACTGACGCCTAGTCGGCGGTTGTGTCGCTAGGAGGCTTCCATGCATCTTCTCATGGTATCAGAGTGGTGAGACAGTTCTCACCAAGCTCCGCAGCGGTGCACAATAGAGCAACAGCAGTGAAAGGACCTGTCGAGGACGACAGTCGATCGCCGTCGACGTCGCTCACCATCACCACGTGAAATTGCATGAGCAGTAGCCGCTAGCGGTAGTAGGCGACAGCTATAGTAGACTGCAGTCTTCAGCAGCTTCTGACATTGGCACATGCAGTAGGAGTAGCACTTAGTAGCAACAGTAGCAGGGCGGCAACACCGGTGGCTGTAGCGCGCAACGATAGCAGCAGCACGCAGCAGCAGCAGCACAGCAGCAACGCAGCAGCAATAGTAGTAGCAGCGGCGGCAGCAGCATAGCGGCAGCGCAGCAGCACCGGGAGCAGCAGCGGCGGCAGCAGCATCGACGGCAGCGTGCGGTTGCGGCAACAGCGTGCACCAGCCGCAGAGCACAGCAGTAGTAGGAGCGCGCAGCTGTTGCCACGGCCGCGTACGCAGCTGCTAGGCGGCTGCCCCGAACGCAGCCACACGGTTGCCGCTGTAGCTTACGCCGCAGCAGCAGTTGAGCGGAAGCTGCCTAGCATCTTTGGTTCAGCATCCGCACGGCAGCTGCAAAGCCGCCGCCTTCTAATGCAGTAACCACGAAGGTTGACACCAAAAAAAGGGAGGGAAGACGAGCAGATATCAGCATTTTTCCTTGATAACGTCATCAGGTGATGCTGACGTGAGCAACTTCCTGCTGACATCAACACTTGCCCATGTGATTTTTTTTTATCGGAGGGTCAAAAGTTGCCAGCGTCCCAACTCCTTGAGAAACAATCATGTTTCTGCAATTCGACCACATTCATGTCACGGCCAATAATGAGCGACGACATGGCTCCGTCCAGCAAGAAGGGAAAAAAGGTACTAGATCCCTCTTCTTCCTCCTCAGGGATCATGACTCCACGTTCGTAGGCTATTGAGGACATGTGGAGCCAGCAGGACGAGATGCGCCGCTTGCAGCGGGAGCGGAATGACGCCATCCATACACTCACCGAGCTTCTTTGAGGGCATTCCACGATCCCACGACAGACCTTTGCGAAAGCGGTCGGGTTCGCAACTTCTATACAACAATCAGCTATAGCACCGGAGACAAGAGCTGGAGCCGACCCACCACTGCTTGATCCTTGGAACGAGGATCCAAACATGCCAGGCATGGAGGGCGACTCCCCTGAGCGCGAGATTCGTGTGCTTCAGGACCGCCTCTGCCAACTTCAAACGAGCTCTTAGCCCGCGCATACATCTCGCTTTCTCGAGTTTTGATCGTCGCCTGACCTCCACCCCATCAACTTCCCTCTTCGCGGCGTCTTTCCCATCCCTCGTCATTCCTAGCCTGTTGTTGCTCTCCCTACAGAGCGGCAACCCAAGGACTTTGAGACACCGCCCCCACGGTATGTCAACGAGGATGGCTTTGACTGCTGGGAGATCCTCTTCCAGTCCGGGCCACTTCAGAGGGCGTGTGGCCCTACTACCACAGTCCAAATCAGACTACGGATCAAGCCCAGGCACTGACAGCGGCTAGGGCGATGCGCAGACTTCTCTACGCCATGCCGCTCGAGACCATCGTCGACTTCCGCTCGTTCCTTGGCGAGGCAGGCACAGGCATCAGCACTGATCCACGCGGGGGCTGGGACATAGTATTACCCTTGCTTGCCGCAAAGACCCACGCGACCCGTGTCGTGCACATCCGTGCCTCAAACTCCCTTTGTGAAGAGCTTGCTGAGCTTGCATGTGACAACTGGCAATGCACCATGCGCATTTACACGCGCCTTGGGACCTAAGGAGGTACACAGCTGTGGACGCTCTGCACAATCATGCTCGGGGTTCACCTTGAGCACACAGACATCTTCACGAGGTACAGCAAAGCCTTGCTCGAGCCTTTCTCGGCCTCACTGCAGCTTCTTCCCTGGGCGCACCAGCTCTTCCTCCAAGTGACTTCCGCCCGTGAGGAAGCCGTGGCTCATCAAGAGACCTCCATTGCTGCCGTAGTCATTGCATCACCACCGACGCCCCTCTTGCAGACTCCTCCTTCCTCTATCACACCCTCCTCCTCCCTTTCCACCCCGATTACACTGACTCAGACACAGGGTGTCACGGTAGCATCACAAAAGAAGAAGGGGTGATGGAGGCACGGCTCAGGCCAGCAGCAGTCGCAGCAGCAACCGTCATCGGGCAGTAGCAGTGGAAGCTCTGTTCATTCCTAGAACTGTGGAGGCGCCCATCGCTACACCAAATGCTAGTAGCCGCTCGAATGGGCGCGGATTACTCGTGGGCTTCAGGTTGCACACGCACTACAATCTACGTCGAGCAGCACATCCTGTGGGCACGCGGCGACCACGACCGCAGCAGTTCTCGCTTCACCACCGGCGACCAGTAGTGACCCAGACCCACGTGACCGCACCATTGCCAAGCTCCAACACCTTCTGGCGCTTTGCTTTCAAGGAGGTGCGAGTGTGTTGTCACAGACGGGTGGTTCACAGACTGTATGTTTTTTTGTTCTTGTGGCTTGGGATGACTTGTGTGGGGGGGCAGAGTCGGCCTGTACCTGGATTGGATTCATGAGTCTCACCTTTGTGCCCTTCATCGTTCCTCCCCACCTGCTGCCCAGCGTTTGTCAAAGGCCAAGTGTTCCATTGCCCATTGTGCAATGACGTCCTCTAGTCGTGATCCCGGTGGCACTTGGATCATCGACTCCGGTGCCACTCATCACATGACCTGTCGTCAAATTGTGCCTCACCTTGAGCTCAATTTGCTTTCTTGACGTACTTGCACACTAATGTGGCTCTCTGTGGAGCACATTGCACAGGCCGCGACTGTGACTGCTATTGACTCTCGTAGCGTTGTTCTTCTTCCCTCTATTGTGGATGACCTGTATCGTGTCTCTCGGACTTCTGCTCCTTGCTCCCCCTCCCTTTCTGCTCGTGTTTTTGTCACTGGTGTTCTGTCTCCTGAGCACCAGCGATTGCTTCTTTGCTGCCTCTGTCATGTAGGCTACGACACTGTGTCGAAGCTCATTTGGAGACAGTCCGCTTGCGGTCTTGACGCGTCTTCTTTCGAGAAGCTGCCCAAGACCAACTGTCTCTTCTTTGCTCAGGGTAAGTTGTATCGTTGCTACGACCCTGACTCCCATTCACGCGCACATCGTCCTCTTGAGTTAGTCCATTCGGACCTTCTTGGTCCCCTACCTGTCGAGTCTCTTTCCTATCGTGGTCGATGTATCGTGCCACTAACTGATGACTTCACCCGGATGCTGTTGGTCTACAGCCTGCCCCAAAAGAGTGACACCGCTCTCGCGGTTTGCCTCTAGCTAGTGATGGCTGAGCGTCTGTCTCGCCATACGTTGCACACCTTCCGCTTGGATCACGGCGTAGAGCTTCTTGGCCAGATGGACAACTTCTTCATCGTGCACGGGATTTTGCACCAGGTCTTCGCTCCTGCTACTCCTCAGCAGAACGGTGTCTAAAAGCGCTGGAATCGCACAATGGAGGATGCGGTTCGCACTATGCGGTCCGAGTGCGGTCTTCCGGAGTCCTTCACTTTTGAAGGCTTCGCCTACATGACTTGGGTTTGGAACCGCCTCCCACACAGTCCTCTTCTAGACCATGTCACACCGTATGAGCTCAGGTTCGGCCACGGTGTTGACTTGCACTTCACCCGCGTCTGGGGATCCTTGGCTTTTACGTGGTACACTGAGAACCAGAAGGGGTCCGAGGTCTCACCGCGGGGTCGCTTGTGTGCCTTCGTTGGGATCTCCCCGTGGTCGAAGGCATGGCGTTTTTGGGACCCTGCTCATTGTCGCATTGTTGAGTCCCGCGAAGCGCTCTTCTCTGAGCCTGGCGGTCGTCTTCGACCATTGGACTCCGGAACTCAGCAAGTGTCTTCTCTCGCACCCAGGTGCCCTGCTCGCAGCATCGCGAGTGGTGATCCCGGCACAAAGGCCCTAGGCCTCAGTGTCCGCACTGAGCACACAGAGGTACATCCAGCGTGTCCCTTAGCACACGACTTCATCACTCACGAGTTTCATATCGCTTGTGCAACATGCAACAGATCTTGTGGTTGTCAGACCTAGCACGAAGGCATGCGCTCTTGCCACGCAGAGCTCTCCCTTTATGGCACCTGACCCGGGCACATTTTGGGAAGCTCTCTTGTCATAGGATGCTAACGCTTGGCGTGCTGCCTGCGAGGATGAGGTTCGCACCATCTGAGAGCACGGAGTTTAGGAGCTACTTGACCTTCCACCTAGGAGGAAGGCTATTCAGATCAAGTGGGTCTTTCGCAAGAAAGTGAAGCCGGATGGCTCACTGGAACGCCATAAGGCTCGCTTGGTCGTCAAGGGATACTCTCAGATTGAGGGCATCAATTACACTGGCACCTTTACCCTTGTCGGCTGCATGACCTTAGCTCAAGCTCTGTTTGGTGTAGTACCTCAACATGACTGGGAACTGCACCAGATGGATGTGAACAATGCGTTCCTCCATGGCTCTCTGGATGAGGAGATTTACGTGGCTCAGCCACCCGGCTTTGAGGTCGGTGATAAGGTATGGCGCTTGCGCAAGTCCTTGTACGGCCTCAAGCAGTCTCCTCAGTGTTGGAACCAGGAGATCACAAGCACTCTGAGTCGTGCAGGATATGTTTAGAGCAAGGCAGATCCCTCTCTCTACATCCGACGGACGCCTGAGTGATTCGCCGCCATCCTGATCTATGTCAAAGACCTTCAGATCGCGTCTCCTTCATTGGAGGCTGTGAAGGAGGCCAACGCTATCCTCTAGACTGCCTAGAGGATGAAGGACCTCGGTCCTGTATTGGTGTTTCTTGGCATGGAGATCGTGCGAGAGCGCAAAAGTCGCAATCTACTACTACATTAGGTCGGATATGCACGTGTTGTGGGGGAGCACTTCAGCGACCTTCTCGGCGTAGTGCCCACATCTTCCACACCTCTCACACCTGACGGGCAGGATGCCTTGAAGGTGAAAAATCCCACACACTTGGGGAGGACAGTGGATGTGACCCTGTACCTCCATCTCATAAGATCTCTGATGTACCTGACCACTACCACATGTCCTGACATCGCATTTGCCATCAACCTCCTTTCCCATCTTTTACAGGCTCCACGCAGTAGAGCCCTTCACGCAGTTATGCAAGTGGTGCGTTACGTGGTATCCACACCGTACCTCAGACTGTTCTTTTGCCCGCAGTGTTCATTGGTCCCTAACGGCTACACCAACAGCGATTGGGCCTGGAGCCCAGATGGACATAGTCGCACCGGTTATGTGTTCCTGCTTGCTGGGACCGCTGTGTCCTCGCGTAGCGGGAAGCAAGGCTGCATTACACGTAGCTCATCGGAGGCAGAGTACGATACAATGGGTGCAGGGGCTACTGAGGCGATATGGCTGTAGCGCACGTTCCTTCTCGTTGGCCAATCAGTTTCCGCCATTGTGCTTCGCTGCGACAACCACAGTGCTATTGCCATTGCGGAGAACTCTGGTGTCGTTCATGCTCTCACGAAGCACATTGCGGTTGAGCATCACTTTGTGCGTGATCTGGTGGAGGGACACCTGATCTCCGTCATTTGGGTTGGCATTGATATTCAACGTGCTGACTTCTTGACGAAGGCACTAGCACGCAGGAAGTTCCTTGTGGCCATTTGTTCTATTGGACTTTGCTCCTTGCGTGAGAGTGGTTGAGTGTGGGGTGTGTCTGGCTCACATCTCTCATTGCATTTGTTGTTGCACTCGTCCCAATGCTACACGTGTATGGACATGTGTACCATCGGGTCATGGGGGAGTGTTGTGATTTGTGACGTTCCTGTCGACCTGTACAGTTAACTCTGACCACTCGGCCGTGTCCATACTCGTGCACATCCCTGATGCGGACCCTGGAGGCACCGGTGCGTCATCTTGTGGCGGACTACCAGCCTGGAGCTGACCGACGACCGTTCCAGAGCTGTGGACGCTACCCCGGATCTCCTACAGTGTTTTTACGGCACGCAGGAGTTTATCTCTGGACTGGTCGTGGGCCTGATTTGCATGTTTTTGTATTGTGTGTCCACCGTTTGATGCCAGATGCATGCATGTGACCTATCGTAGCGTCCGACTTTTGATCTTGCACGTCTAGGTTTAGAATGCGCAGCGTTCTGATATGTATGCGGAGAATTACGGCCAAAACAGTGGTTTTGGGCCGGTTTTAGGACAGATCTTGCACTGCCACGTGCGACACCCGCCGTGCGCCGCGGCAGGTACTTTTGCCATGGACCTGTCATTTTTCATTCCTCACTGCAAATGCTATTGAAGAATTCTCACTCTTTGCCTTGTGTCTCCTAGCCAGACCCTTGCCCTTGTGTGCACGACTTGTGGCTGTCGGCACCGTCTCACCAGGCACTGACGCCTAGTCAGCGGTTGTGTCGCTGGGAAGCTTCCACGCATCTTCTCAAAAGGACCCGTGTTCTTATGAAAAAAAAAAGGGGCTGATATGTTGGTTCCTGTCGAAGCGAATGGCTAATACATGTTAAGGGAGATGAACCAAAGGTTTCCATCATAGGAGCTGTCATAAAGAATTCTGGTGGAATTTGTTTCAACCATAGCAACCTATGGAATAAGAGACCATTTTCACATGGAAATTCAAGAAGAAGTCAAGCCAAGCCTTCTCCACTCCTCGCCATAGGTTGTTGTTACTAGGGCGTAAGACAAGAAATTGACCTCTTGACTTTGTCCACACACACACACACACACACACACACACACATACACACACACACACACACACACACACACACACGCATGCATGCACGCACGCACACACGCACGCATGCACGCACGCACGCACGCACGCATGCACGCACGCACACACGCACACACGCACGCACGCATGCACGCAAGCACACACACACGCACTCACGTACGCATGCACGCACACACACACACACACACACACACACACACATACACACACACACACACACACACACACACAC
>SZWC01001959.1:160491-180100 GCA_023375785.1 Penium margaritaceum | reverse complement strand
TCTTCTTCGCCGAAAACGGGATTTTTCACCAGGTGTCTGCTCCTGCTACTCCTCAGGAGAACGGTGTTTCTGAGCGTTCGAATCGCACCATGGAGGATGCGGTTCGCGCCATGCGGTCTGAGTACGGTCTTCCAGAGTCCTTTGCTTTTGAAGGCTTCGCCTACATGACTTAGGTCTTCAACCGCCTCCCGCACATTCCTCTTCCGGACCACGTCACACCGTATGAGCTTTGGTTTGACCACCGTTCTGACTTGTGCCTCGCTCGCGTCTGGGGATCCTTGGCTTCTGTGTGGTACACCGAGGACCAGCAGGAGTCCAAGGTCTCGCGACGGGGTCGCTTGTGTGCCTTCGTCTGCATCTCCCCGCGGTAGAAGGCATGCCGTTTTTGGGACCCTACTCGTCGTCGCATTGTTGAGTCTCGCGAAGCGCTCTTCTTTGAGTTCCTCACCTACCGTGATCTGACTTTGATCATGTCGCTGTCCGTCACACACGTTCCCACGTGTGAGGTTTCTTGACGGATGGGGGAGTCTGGACCTGCCAGCACCGCTCGCCAGGCTGAGGTGTCCGTTCGAGCTCCCTCCACTTCTGCGGCTCTTGATGACCCAGCGATCATCGCTTTCCGTCCAGAGATCTCTCGAGCACCATTTGCTTCTACCCCTGTCCCCTCTCACCCCACAGGTACCCATGATTCTGTACCTAAGCGTACTCCTGTGATCGTACCTGTGTCCGCCAGTAGTCCTACCTCTGTGCGTGGACCTGCCTCACTTGCTCCTATTGTCACACCGAGTCCTGTGTCGCCCACACCCGCATCTTCTCGCACGGCATCACTAGCTCCCTTGCCTCAGCCCTCCCCAGCTGTAATTGTGCCCGTTCCTGAGCCTGAGGTACGTCCCTCGAGCCCGGGTTACTCTTGTGAGCCTGGCGGTCCTCTTTGATCATTGGACTCCGGAGCTCAGCGATTGTCTGGTCCCGCACCCAGGAGCTCCGCTCGCAGCATCGCGAGTAGTGACCCCGGCACAAAGGCCCTAGGCCTGAGTGTCCGCACTGAGTACACAGAGGTACATCTAGAGTGCCTTGTAGTGCATGACCTCGTCACTCGCGAGTTTCATGTCGCTTGTGATGTTGCAGCCGATGTTGTGGTCGTCATACCTAGCACTGAGGCGTGCGCTTTTGCCACGTAGATCTCTCACTCCATGGCGCCAGTCCCGGGTACACTGAGGGAAGCTCTCTCATCACAGGCTGCTGACGCTTGGCGTGCGGCCTACGAGGATGAGCTTCGCGTCATCTGAGAGCACGGAGTTTACGAGCTAGTCGACCTTCCACTTGGGAGGAAGGTTATTCAGGTCAAGTGGGTCTTTCGCAATAAAGTGAATCTGGATGGCTCACTGGAACGCCACAAGGCTCGCTTGGTCGTCAAGGGATACTGTCAGATTGAGGGCATCAATTACGATGACACCTTTGCCCCTGTCGGCCGCATGACCTTAGCTTGAGCTCTGTTGAGTTTAGTCGCTCAGCATGACTGGGAACTGCACAAGATGGATGTAAACAATGCGTTCCTCCATGGCTCTCTAGATGAGGAGATTTGCGTTGCTCAGCCACCTGCCATTGAGGACGGTGACAAGGTCTGGCACTTGCGCAAGTCCTTGTACAGCCTCAAGCAGTCTCCTCGATGTTGGAAAGAGGAGATCACTAGCACCCTGACTTGGCGGGATATGTACAGAGCGAGGCAGTTCCCTCTCTCTTTATCCGATGGACGCCTGAGCGATTCACCGCCATCATGGCCTATGTCGACGACCTTCAGATCGCGTCTCCTTCACTGGTTGCCGTGAAGGAGGCCAACGATGTCCTCCAAACTGCGTACAGGATGAAGGACCTTAGTCCTGCAGCGGTGTTTCTTCGCATGGAGATCGTGCGAGAACACACACGTCGTACTCTACTACTGCATCAGGCCCGATACGAATGTTTTGTGGGGGAGTGCTTCAGCGACCTTCTTAGCGTAGTGCCCACGGCTTCCACACCTCTCACGCCTGACGGGCAGGATGGCCTGAAGGTGGATGATCCCACACAGCTGGGGCAGACAATGGATGTGACCTCGTACCTCCGTCTCATCGGGTCTCTGATGTACCTGGCCACTACCACACGTCTTGACATCGCATTTGTCGTCAACCTCCTTGCCCAGTTATTACACGCTCCACGCGTTAGAGCGTTCACGCGGCTGTGCGAGTGGTACGGTACGCAGTCTCCACATCGTACCTTGGACTCTGCTTTTGCCGGCAGTATTCAGTGGTCCTTGACGGCTACACCAATAGCAACTAGGCCTGGAGCCCAGATGGACGCAGTTGCATAGGTTACGTCTTCCTGCTCCGTGGGACCGATGTGTCCTGGCGTAGCGGGAAGCAGGGCTGCATTGCACGTAGCTCATTGGAGGCAGAGTAAACTTCTCTGGGTGCAGGGGCTGCTGAGGCGGTATGGCTACAGCACCTGTTTCTTGAGCTTGGCCAGTCAGTTCTGCCATTGTGCTTCGTTGCGACATCCAGAGTGCTCTTGCCATTCCGGAGAACTCTGGTGTCTTCCATGCTCGTACGAAGCACATTGCGGCTGAGCATCACTTTGTGCATGATTTGGTGGAGCAAAACGTGATCTCCGTCATTTGGGTTGGCACTGACATGCAGCGTGTTGACTTCTTTACGAAGGCACTAGCACGCGGAAAGTTCCTGGTGGCCANTTGTTCTGTTGGACTTCACCCCTTGCCTTAGAGTGGTTCAGTGTGGGGTGTGACTGTGTCCATGTCACTTTTTTTGTTACACCAGCTGTTGTACCTGTCTCAGTATTGCACGCGTATGGACATGCATACCATCGGATCATGGGGGAGTGTTGTCATTTGTGATGTTCATGTCAACCTGTACAGTTCACTGTGACCACTCGGCCATGTCCATGGTCGAGGGGTGCAGATCCCTGATGCGGACCCTGGTGGCACGGGTGCGTTATGTGGTGGCAGACTACTAGCCTAGAGCTGACCGACGAGCGTTCAAGAGCTCTGGACGCTACCCGGGACCTCCTACAGTTTTTTTTCAGCACATAGGAGTTTATCGATGGACTGGCTGTGGGCCCGATTTACATGTTTTTGTATTGTGTGTCCACTGTTTGATGCCGGATGCATGCATGTGACCAGTCGTAGCGTCCGGCTTTTGATCCTACACGTCTAGCTTAAGAAGGCGTAGCATTCTGTTATGTCTTCGAAGAGTTACGGCCAAAACAATGGTTTTGGGCGTGTTTTAGGACAGATCTTGCATTGTCGCGTGCGACACCCGCCGTGCGCCGCGGCAGGTACTTATGCCATGGACCTGTCATTTGTCATTTCTCTGTGCAAATGCTATTGAAGCATTCTCACACTTTGCCTTGTGTCTCCTAGCCAGACCCTTGCCATTGTGTGCACTACTTGTGACTATTGTCACCGTTTGACTATGCACTGATGCCTAGTCGGTAGTTGTGTCGCTAGGAAGCTTCCACACATCTTCTCAGGTATGCATGTCCATACACGTGCAGCACTGAAACGAGTACAACAACGAGTGCAAAAACAGTCGTGACATGGACACAGACACACCCCACGCTCAACCTCTCTCAGGTAAAGGGTGAAGCCCAATAGAACGAATGGCCACAAGAAACTTCTCGCTCGTTAGTGCCTTTGTCAGGAAGTCAGAACGCTGCATGTCTGTGCCAACCCATATGACAGAGATCACAAGTCGCTCCACCTTATCACGCACAAAGTGATGCTCAACCACAATGTGCTTAGTGCAAGCGTGGCAGGCACCAGAGTTCTCCGCAATGGCAAGAGCACTCTAGTTGTCGCAGTGAAGTACAATGGCAGGTACTGACTGACCCAGGTCAAGAAACAAGCGCTGCAGCCACACTGCTTCAGCAGCCCCTGCACCCATAGCAACATACTCTGCCTTCGACGAGCTACGTGCAATGTAGCCTTGTTACCCACTGCGCCAGGACATAGCGGTACCACCGAGCAGGAACACGTAGCCAGTGCGACTGCATTCATCTCCACTCCATGCCTAGTCGTTGTTGGTGTAGCCGTCAAGAACCATTGAACATTGCCGGCGAAAGCACAGTCCGAGGTACGGTGTGGAGACCACGTACCGCACCATTCGCAATGCCGCATGAAGGGCTCTAGTAGTTGGAGCCTGCAAAAACTGTGCAAGGAGGTTAACGGCGAAGGCGATGTCGGGGCGTGTGGTAGTGGCCAGGTACATCAGAGATCCAATGAGGCGGAGGTACAAGGTCACATCCACTCTCTCCCCCAGTTGTGTGGGATCTTCCACCTTTAGGGCATCTTGCCCGTCAGGTGTGAGAAGTGTGGAGGGCGTGGGCACTTGGCCAAGGAGGTCACTGAAGCGCTCCCCCATAACACGTGCGTATTGAGCCTGATGCAACAAAAGTGTCCGATGTCTGCAGTCTCGCACAATCTCCATTCTAGAAACACCGCTGTAGGAGTAAGAACCTTCATCCTATAGACAGCCAAGAGGACCGCCTTGGCCTCCTTCACGGCCTCCATGGAAGGAGACGCAATCAGGAGGTCGTCCACATAGACCAGGATGGCGGTGAACCGCTCTGGCGTCCGTCGGATAAAGAGAGAGGGATTTGTCGCGCTCTGTACATGTCCTACACGAGTTAGAGTGCCGGTGATCTCCTGGTTCCAACACCAAGGAGACTGCTTGAGGGCGTACAAGGACTTACGCAAGTACCAGACCTTGTCACCGTCCTCAAAGCCTGGTGGCTGAGCCACGTAAATCTCCTCATCCAGACAGCCATGGAGGAACGCATTGTTCACGTCCATCTAATGCAGTTCCCAGTCATCATGCTGAGACACTGTACTGTACAGAGTACGTGCTGAGGTCATGCGGCGGACAGGGGCAAATGTGTCAATGTAATCGATGCCCTCGATCTGAGAGGACCCCTTGACGACCAAGCGAGCCATTTGGCGTTCCAGTGAGCCATTTGGCTTCACTTTCTTGCGAAAGACCCACTTGACCTGAATAGCCTTCCTCCCAAGTGGAAGGTTGACTAGCTCGTAAACTCCATGCTCTCAGATGGCGCAAAGCTCATCTTCGCAGGCAACATGCCAAGTGTCAACATCATGTGATGAGAGAGCTTCCCTCACTGTGCCCGGATCAGGCGCCATCAAGGGAGAGCTCTAAGTGGCAAGTGCACACGCCTCAGTACAGGGCCTGACGACCACAAGGCCACTGTTGTATCACAAGCGATATGAAACTCGCAAGTGACGAGGTCATCCCCTCCAGGGCACTTTGGATATACCTCTCTGTGAGCAATGCGAACACTCAGGCCGAGGGCCTTTGTGCTGGGATCACCACTCGTGATGCTCCGAGTGGAGCGCCTGCGTACGGAACCTGATAATCGCCGGAATTCAGAGACCAATGGTCGAAGATGACCGCCGGGCTCACGCGAGTAACCTGGGCTCGAGGGACTGACCTCAAGCTGAGAGACAGGCACAACCATAGCTGGTGAGGGCTGAGGCAAAGGAGCAGGTGATGCAGTGTGAGGAGATGTGTGTGTGGGAGACACGGGACTGGGTGTTACAGTAGGAGCAGAAATCAAGGCAGGACCATGCAAAGAGGCAAGAGTACTCGTGGACACAGGTACGGAATCATGGGTATCTGTTGGGTGCGAGGGAACAGGGGTAGAAGCCGGCTGTGCTGGAGAGATCTCTTCGCCGACAGCGATGACTGCTGGGTCATCAAGAGCGGTAGACCGAGAAGTGGAGGGGGCTCGAACGGACACATCAACCGGGCGAGAGGTGCTCGCAGGCCTAGAATGTCCCATCCGTCAAGAAGCTTCTCACGTAGGACCGTGCGTGAAAGTTAGCAACGTGATCGAGGTCAGATCACGCTAGGTGAGAGACTCAAAGAAGAGCACGTCGCGGGACTCAACAATGCGATGACGGGCGGGATCCCAAAAATGCTAGGCCTTTGACCGCAGGGAGATGCCCACGAAGGCACACAAGCGACCCCGTGGCGAGACCTTGGACCCCTGCTCGTCCTCGGTGTACCATACAGAAGCCACGGATCCCCAAAAATGAGCGAGACGCAGGTCAGCACGGTGGCCAAACCAGAGCTAGTACGGTGTGACGTGGTTCGGAAGGGGACCACGCAGGAGGCGGTTCCAGACCCACGTCATGTAGGCGAATCCTTCAAAGGCGAAGGACTCGGGGAGAACACACTCAAACCGCATAGCGCAAACCGCATCCTCCATGGTGTTGTTCCGGCGCTAGGAGACACCATCCTGCTGAGGAGTAGTAGGAGGTGAGACATGATGAAAACCCTCGTGCTCAGTGAAAGAAGTGTCCATCTCGCCAAGGAACTCGCAGCCGCGATCCAAGCGGAAGGTATGCAGCATGCGGCGGGACTGGCGCTCAGCCATCACTAGCCAGAGGTGAACTGCGAGAGCGGCGTCAATTTTCTGGTGCAGGCTGTAGACCCAACGCATCCGGGTGAAGTCATCAATCAGGGTCAGGATGCATCAGCCCTGATTGGATAGGGATTCGATAGGAAGAGGACCGAGAAGTTATGAATGGAGTAACTTGAGAGGGTGAAGTGCGCATGATTGGGAGTCAGGATAGGTGCAACAATGCATCTTACCTTGAGCGAAGAAGAGAAAGTCAGTCTCGGGCGGCTCCTCGAAAGAAGCCGCGTCAAGACCGAGTGCGAGATGTGTCCGAATGAACTTTGACATAGTGTCAAAGCCCACGTGACACAAGTGACAATGCAACAATCGCTCATGCTCAGCAGATAGAACGCCAATGACAAAGACATGAGCAGCAGGAGAGGGGAAGCAAGAAGGAGAAGAAATTTGAGAGGCACGATATAGATCATCCGCAACAGAGGCACGAAGGACAACGGTATGAGTATCAATAGCAGTCACATATGTCGAGTCTGCAGTGTGCTTTACAGAGAGTCCCATAAGTGTGCAGATACGAGCAAGTTGAGCTCAAGGTCAGGCACAAAAAGCACCTCGGAAAGATACATGGGGCCAGGCAAACCATCGAAGCACACAACCCCAACACCCTGGACCAGCAAGGACTGACCAGAGCCTGTGCGAACGGAACAAACTGACGTAACAGGACCTAGAACAACGAAGTCACTACGAAGACAGGTCATGTGATGAGTGGCATTGGAATCGATGATCCAAGTACCACTAGGATCACAATTGGAGGACATCACTATACAACCGGCAATAGAACACTCGTCCTCAGACACGCGCTAAGCAACAGGTGAGGAGGAACGATGAAGGGCATAGAGGTGTGACTCATGAATCCAATCGGTTCTGTCAGGCCCATCGTCATCGCATGCCAGCTGTGCCCCCCCACACGAGTCATCACGAGCAACAAGAAAAGACGAACAAATAGTTTGTGAACCACTCGCACCTCCCTAAAAGGAAAGCGCGAGAAGGTGACGGAGCTCGACGATAGTGCGGTCACGCGGGTCCGGGTCGCCACTGCTCGCCTGTTAGGAAATGGGAACTGTTAGAGTCGTGGTCGCCACGCGACCAGAGGATATGCTGCTCGACGCAGCCCGCTACGTGTGTGGTCAGTCCACGGATAAGCTCTTCCTCCACGACCAGCAACAGCCCTGCTCTGTCACCTGGAGGAAGAGCTTATCCGTGGACTGACCACGAATAAGATCAATGAGCGCACGGATGGCGTCAATCTGCTCCTGCTGCTGACGACACATCTCATCCTGCTGACTCAGCAGATCCGCACCAGCCTGCAAGCGTGGGCTCATGACCCGTGAGGAGGAGGAGGAGGAGGAGGGATTTGCTTGTCCTTTGCCCTTGTCACCGGTTGGAGCCATGTCAGCGCTCACTATGGACCGGGATGTCAAACTGGTCTAATTTTAGAACTGTTAGCCGTTATCGAGGATTCAAAACGTCAAGGAAAAATGACGTTTTGACCCCAAAAGTGCTGATGTCAGCAACGCCAATGGTGACATCAACGTTTATTACAGAAACGGAAAAGGCTAGCATTTTTTACGGTGGNGCTGCTGACGACACATCTCATCCTGCTGACTCAGCAGATCCGCACCAGCCTGCAAGCGTGGGCTCATGACCCGTGAGGAGGAGGAGGAGGAGGAGGAGGGATTTGCTTGTCCTTTGCCCTTGTCACCGGTTGGAGCCATGTCAGCGCTCACTATGGACCGGGATGTCAAACTGGTCTAATTTTAGAACTGTTAGCCGTTATCGAGGATTCAANTATCCGTGGACTGACCACGAATAAGATCAATGAGCGCACGGATGGCGTCAATCTGCTCCTGCTGCTGACGACACATCTCATCCTGCTGACTCAGCAGATCCGCACCAGCCTGCAAGCGTGGGCTCATGACCCGTGAGGAGGAGGAGGAGGAGGAGGGATTTGCTTGTCCTTTGCCCTTGTCACCGGTTGGAGCCATGTCAGCGCTCACTATGGACCGGGATGTCAAACTGGTCTAATTTTAGAACTGTTAGCCGTTATCGAGGATTCAAAACGTCAAGGAAAAATGACGTTTTGACCCCAAAAGTGCNATAAGATCAATGAGCGCACGGATGGCGTCAATCTGCTCATGCTGCTGACGACACATCTCATCCTGCTGACTCAGCAGATCCGCACCAGCCTGCAAGCGTGGGCTCATGACCCGTGAGGAGGAGGAGGAGGAGGAGGAGGGATTTGCTTGTCCTTTGCCCTTGTCACCGGTTGGAGCCATGTCAGCGCTCACTATGGACCGGGATGTCAAACTGGTCTAATTTTAGAACTGTTAGCCGTTATCGAGGATTCAAAACGTCAAGGAAAAATGACGTTTTGACCCCAAAAGTGCTGATGTCAGCAACGCCAATGGTGACATCAACGTTTATTACAGAAACGGAAAAGGCTAGCATTTTTTACGGTGGCGCAAGCCACGCCAGCCTTTTTTTATGAGTCACGCGGACTCCTTGGTGGGGGTGATTGTGTCACCCCCCTTGCCCTGCGCTGCCCTGTACAGCCGTACATAGGCCTACGCAGCCCTGCACAACCCTTCGTAGCCCTGTGCAGCCCTACACAGTCCTACGCAGTGTTGTGCAGCTGCTTCGCAGCTATGTAGCAGTGCTGCGCAGCGGTGTTGCGCATCAGCATTGTTGATGTGGCCGCCACCGCTGCTATTGTGCTACTACTGCTTCTGCCGCCGTTGCTGCGCTGCTTTTGCGGCCTACGACTGCTGCCATTGCTCGCAGCCGCCACCGCGAACTGTTGCGAGCTGATTTTTCTCCCTCCTTTTTTTGTAGAGTAAGGCAACTAGACAAGGCTGCTACTGCCCCCCGGTGTTGCTGCTGCTGCCCCCCGGTGTAGCTGCTGCTGCTGCTCCGCGTGTCTGTCAGAGCTAGAAACTGCCGCAACTCACTCGGTATGGTGGTGGGAATTTTGTGGTGATATCGCAACTCCAAACGGCTGCAACGAGTCCCTAGATACGGCGGCAGCGGTGACGCTCACTGCTGTTGCAGGTGCTACGTCTCTGTGGCACAGCTCAGCGAGAGAGGTCTCGCTCCTCGGATATCGTGAGAATATGCGTGGAAGCTTCCTAGAGACACAGCCGCTGACGCGGCATCAGTGCCTGGTGAGACGATGACAACAGTCACAAGTTGTACACACAACGGCAAGGGTTTGGCTAGGAGACACAAGGCAAAGTGTCAGAATGCTTCAATAGAATTTGCAGAGAGAAATGACAAATGGCAGGTCCATGGCATAAGTACCTGTCGTGGCGCACGGCGGGTGTCGCACACGGCAGCACAAGTTCTGTCCTAAAACCCGGCCCGAAACCATTGTTCTAGCCGTAGCTAAGTGCAGACATCTCAGAACTCTACGCCGTCTAAACCTAGACGTGCAAAATCACAAGCCGGACGCTATGACTGGTCACATGCATGCATCCGGCATCAAACGGTGGACACACAATGCAAAAACATGCAAATCGGGCCCACGGCCAGTCCACTGATAAACTCCTACATGCTGCAGAAAAACCACAGGAGGTTCCAGGCAGCGTCCAGAGCTCTTGGACGGTCGTCGGTCAGCTCCAAGCTGGTAGTCCACCATTGGACGACGCACCGGTACCACCTGGGTCCGTGTTAGGGATCTGCACGGGCATGGACATGGCTGAGTGGTCACAGTGAAGTGTACAGGTCGACATGAACCACACAAATCACAACAGCCACGACTCTAGAAATTGTATGAGCCATGTCTCCGGTCAAGGAAAGTTCATTTGACCCCAAAAGGTAGTCGTGATGGGTGAATTGGGGGTTTTTTAGCAAAAGGGCCAAATAGCTTGGATACCCATCCAAGGAAAAGTGTGACTCTCATCCACGCAGTACCGGCAAAAAGAAAAACTGAGAAGCCCGACCCAAAATCATGCTTGCTTGCGGCATACATTGAAGACCGAGCTAAAAAAAGAGTTCATGGGCATCCGGCCAATCGACGGTGAGCGACGAGAGGAGCTGATCGCATACCTCGCCATCCGTCAACTAGGTACTGGTCGATCAACAACTTGTGAGGTATGCGATGAGCGCTTCTCGTCACTAATCGTCGATCGGCAACAATCCTTGATTGCAAGGGGAACTCCAGAAATCTGGCCAGGAGGGGAAACAGAAACAAATTAATCAAGTTGAGTTTTAAAGCAGAAAACCTAAATGAAACTATTCACTGACTATACTCTAGGGGTTTGGGTCTTTGTTTTTGCGCATCCCTAACAACGCATGGGTAGTCTGGAACTCCCCATAGACCTTACACAAAAATCATTTGTATCACAACCATTTAGGGGTTTGTGATAGCTGTGGATGAGGCCAAATGTCATGCGTCATCGACGCATGACATGCGACCTCAGCATGCCTTTTTTCCCCATTATGGTGTTTGTGCTGGAGCGGTATCGCCGTCACTTGGGAATTTGGTGTATTTTGTGTTCAACAATGGGGGGAAATGGGGGAGTTGGGTTTCATTGTTCCAAAAACTAGGTATATGCGTCTTGCGCCCTTTAAAACATCATATCAGTTTTCAACCTTTTTTAGTACATACGATGTGTCAATTGACGGCTAACTTGATGTACTTGGTCTTTCAGTTAGGGTATCATGAATAGTTGGAAGGCATTCATCTTTGGTTCATTAAGGTTACAAGTGCTTGAAGATTGGACACATTATGTTTTGTTTTTTCAGCTGTCCATACCTATTCGTCGCATTCTACTTCGAATGTCCATGAAACTGTCTTCCCCAGCATAATTGTTTTTGGATGACCAAACAAAGTTTATTCATGAATATTATGTGAGTCAAACAGCGTCCTTCGGCTCATAGAACACAAACTTTGTGGAAGCCATGCTTGGACAGTCTGGCATTCCAGACTGTCCAATCATGGGGTCCATAATCCTGCCGCATGTCTTTACTCACTTGCTGCAAAGCATGCAGTGCCATAGCTTGCGACAGTTTTGTCAAGAGCATGCGGAAATCATGTGCAACAAGTGTGTATCCCACCGCTGAACTGGGATGACCCGACCCCTCATGAGACTGGCCTCCTTTCCCCTTCTCATGCCCTTTGCTGCCTTCTTGAGTGACCAGGGGGAAGTAGGTATGGAGGACGAGGCGGCAGACGTTGGTGAAGAAGAGGTTACAGCTGAAGAGGAGGGAAGTTCTGTTGTGGCTATTGCAACAACGGTGCAGTGAATGTGCTTGTTTTGTAGCACAATCCAACAGTCGTTCAAGCATTGTGCTATGCATTTCCACACGGTATCCATGGTCAATCACGTGAAAAAAGTACATTATTCAACGATTGTTCATAAAAAGTACGCACATGATGGAAAGCAAAAGGACACTTCATGGAATTGATCACATGATGTACTAATTCTATTAAACAAAACCCTGGGAATCATTCATTGTGTGTATAATGAGAACAGATTTATTGGAAGTTACAAAGAAATATAATGATTTCCAACTATGTTTTGTTTCCATGTCATATGTACAGTCCAATGTGAGATGGCAAAATGACATAATGAAGGAAGGTAAAATGACATAAGAGCTTACCCTAGTGCCACATGATTTTGTTGGTTAAAATGTTTTTCAAGGTGCACATCAATACAGTGAAATCAGTTCAATGACATCAGTCAAACCCGCACACTACTTCCGTGGAGAATTTTCAAATCCCCACACTACTTCCGTGGAGAATTTTCAAATCCCCAATAACTTTGCACTTCATATCTTCGATTCTCGGCCGGAAATGTCCTCTACAGCCACCTCTGCGAATCGAAGAAGTGCACTTCAAAGATTGTTATAGTCCAGGGGTCAAACCGGATCGCGGAGAAAAAACAAAGTGCACACAAAAAAGCCACAAACATACTGCTCGCGCACACAAATACTTAAACTCGTTTTGAAAAACAATTAATTTGGAACGAAATCATCTGGCAGCATTGTGTATGTTTCTATGGGCATGGCTATGTTTCCTCTTTTCCTTATTTGTGCCTCATATCTTTGATGGTCTATTGGATGGCTCTAGTCGAATTCAAAGGCATACATTTGAAAAAACATTGCATGATAAAATCCAAGCAATATCTCGACTGTCACTCGATTGGCAGCTTACCAACCCATCACAGTCTGGTACAACTGTTGAACAAGCGACAATCGAGTAGTATGCTAGCAAAAATGCAGGACGGGTGTTGCTTTTACTAACATGCTGTTAACGGACCATCCTTGTCGATAACTTACACGTATCTTCATTGGTGGACTTGACAAACAGACGTTCAAGAGTGTTGGACGACTTATTTGTAAACAGATGTGTCATGAGAGGGTGCAAAACTCAGAAAAGACACACAATGCGTAGATGCTATCACCTCGATGGGCGAGCAGGCGACATCACCGAAAAAAAATGAGAGAATTCATTAGTGTGTTCTATGACGCATCTTACAGCTACATTCATCCAATGCAATTTCTATATTGGGATAAGGGGGTCTAACGACTGGTTGTTTGTATCCCCTTCTAAAGATAAAATTGTACTGTAGAAATGTATTGGAGAGTAAAGCTTAAGGTGGTATGAACGATTACGCTAGTGTATTCTACATGAACACATATGTAGGAATTACATTAGTGTACAAGAAACTATATTGATACGATACACTACTCAATACAGTTCCCCAGTACACTCCCTGACTTTGGGAGGGGGGGGGGGCAAGAAGGGAAACAAGAGGGTGCAAGAATCAACGAAGGCACACGATGCGCAGATATCATTCTCTTCATGGAGGAACAGGAGATGTCACTTTGGAAAAATGTATTTTATAAAGTAGTGTATTGTTTGACGTGTCTATCACCTAGATTGTCAGCAACACTCGTGTAAAATAATTTCTTTGATGGGGGAGGGTGGACCTCAGGGTCGGTTATTTGGATCCTCCTCCCTCAAAACATAAAAGTGGATTTCATCAATGTATCGGAGAGTTTAGCTGTGGGGGGTTAAGAAAAATGCATTAGTGTATCATACATATTCGTAAAATGGAAAATGCATCAGTGTACAATTGATCTACATTGGCATAATAGACTCCCCAATGCAATCCTATGATAAGCTTTCTAGCTTTGAGGGAGGGAGGAAGGAGTAGGGATCCAAAGCTCTGAGCAGTGGGATGTTCAAGGCAGCTGTGCATGCAGTTGGCTTATTGCGTGCACCCGATGCTCCTGGCTGAAATGATACGTGTTTGTCCGTCCCTTGTCTGTGTTCCTTCGTTTGGTGTATGGGTTGTTCGTCTGTGGGTCATGGGGGAGTGTTGGCTTGTCTGTCAAATACGCAAGTGACCTCTTGAATCCTTCACACACACACACACACACACACACACACACACACACACACACACACACACACACACACACACACACACACACACACATACACACACACACNGAGCCTTGTATGGCTGAAACATAAGAGATCTCGTTAGAGATGCATGCTTCGCATACGCTTGTGGTCAATGTGGTTCATGTTTTATGTACTTTGCATGCTGTGCTGGCTATCTCGTTCTTGCCCGGGTTGCTCATTCTACGGGGCCACACACTCAGTCGCTCTGAGGTGTGAGAGGCCACCGGTTACTCTCGCTCTTGCTACTAAAGAAGTGTGTTTTTCACCAACTTCTTGTAACACCCGTCGCCATGGCTACTGTGTATGTCAAGCTTGTATGGTAGTGAGTGCATGTCGGCCTTCTGCTGCTACCTACTGGTATCAGAGCATGAGGGAGAGACCCCTCCATTCCATTGATCAATGGTGGCTTGTGTTGCGGTACACACAAATCTCATGGTTGCGCGATCACGGCGGTGACACTCTCATCCGCCTATGCCGCAACTTCGCCGCCCGGCAGTTCAGCAGTCTCTCATCCTAGCTGATCCAGTCTCTCGGCACTGCAACACTCCAGCTTCACAGTTCGGCACTCTACGAGCCACGGCACTCTCGCCTTGGTCCGCAGTACCCTAAAAAATCTCCGCAACTCAGCAGGTCTACAGTCCTGCTGCTTCACACCACTGTGGCGCCTGCTCTCTCTCGTCCAGGCTGTCCGCACTTCGGCAGCACCACAACACTACAGGCCAACGATCTCACTGTGTGGTAAATCATGAATGTAACAAGAAAAAATTCCATGTGCGGGGTTTCAGGTTTCCAGCATGTGAAGGGCACAACCATCCCCCTTGGCCGCAATGTCTCGACATGTTACGTACCAATTGCCGATGCATAATGAAACGACTGACAGTGTCATGGTCCACACATCCGAGGTACAATGAGGGCTCTCGTATGTTTGCTGCTGAAGTGTAGCCTTGCCAAGTGACAAGGTATGCATTCTCTTCTTTGTGTTGTGAGTGCCACGTCCTGCATGTCCTTGTCCACCTGGACAGTTTATAGTGAAGATTCCTCCCATTCAGGGATACTATCTCCAGATTCTCTTCGTGATTTCCCTTTTCGGTGGAAAGAATCTAATGTGTTCTTAGTTTTTCACAAGAGTGTCACATCTAGGCAAGAGCGCTAGTGCCACAGGCTAGGAGCACACCGGCGTGGAGAACTGGGGTGAAGGTCATGCCTGGAGAGAGATGTTGCCCTTATATGTGTCACTCTTGGTTGACCACGTGTCTGGGTCGTACATGGGGATGTATTAGTTGGCATTGGCACCATGCTTTTTCACAAATTGGATGGTACCCTTGTCCTCCAAGGGAGAGCATGAGGCATCAATGTTTCCCTTCGTGTGTCCGGGGAGATCAAAGGATTTCTACACATTAAAACTCTTGCTTCTAGCAAGGAATTTCACAATGCAAGCAGCGTGAGCAACCCTTCTACCAGGCCAGGTCAGAAGGACAATGCCAGCGATTGAGTTGGAGAGTGCAATGACGGTAGCCATGGTGTCAAGATATCTACAAGGGGGGCAAAACTTTCACAGCCGTTCATCTCATTACCAGAAGGTTGAGTTTTCCATCCTCGTTGAGGTTTCCAATCTATAGGCTTTCTGTAACCATTGTAAGTATTGATGTTTGAGTCTTGCCAACCATTCCAATCCTAGATTTGGCATTGCAATCATATGTAGGTTCACTTCATTATTGTGGTCATTTGTGAAAGGTTATCTTACATGCTATGGGTTGTCATTGCATGTTGCAAGTCATGTTTGAGGCCCCTACACCAAAGGTATCGGGACTCGAGAACCTCAACAACCATCAGCTCCGATCATTTACCTTAGTGATGGAGGAGCTACAAAATGTGCCCATGCTTGAAGAAATGTTCTCAAGTCAATCCAGAATTTGAGTGGCACTCCTTGAGTCAATTGATCTTATCAATTTAAAGGGACCGACGGTTTGGATGTGGCTGACGAGTCTGGTATAGTTCTCCACTGTTGCTAGGGCCAAAAGATTCTTAAACAAGATTCACCTTCCGGCCTCACTCTCCTGTGGCATGACTTTGAGTTGTTGGTCCGATGTAAAGGACATCTAATGTCAGCAGGAGACTGGCGCGACAAAATAAACGACTCATGCAACCTCTATCAAATTGTCTATCAAAGTCATCTTACCTCTCAAGCACATCAATCTAATGTGGAAATTTTTTCTCACTCCACCGGAAATCAGGAAAGACTTCACATGTGCCATTCTTGCATATTTTAGAACTATTTTAGAAGTAGTTTGACGCATGGTACAAGCTGTAGCGACTACATCAAAAGTTGAGCATGATGGAGTAGAACTAGTGGTGTCATATTTCCTCATGAACTCTGTTTTCAGCCTCAAGCATGCCATCGGGAGAGAAATCACAATGTTAAACATCCATGACAGCCTTCTGTGGATGACCATAAGAGTCAATTGCATTGAAAGCACCAAATACAATATTCGGATGCAAAAATCAATAGCTCACGACACCAAGGCCATAATTCTTACTGTGGCAACAGGGAGTATCAGCCGGCTGAGACCTCTGCTCTGATGGAGGTTGAAGCTGTCCACAAGCATGAGCAACGGATATGCTATAGTTACTAGACGCCAGGCCACATTGTGTGTAGCTTTCAGAAGTGGCAACATCAGGTCATAAGGGGGGACGTTGCAGAAAAAGTACAAGGAGTCAGAAAACGACAGAGAATAGGGGTAGACAATGAAGCTTTTGCCTGGTCCAAAAAGGTGCACCAACTATTAACCCACCTGAAAGAATCTCAATGCCACGAACAAGGGTTCCTGAAATCACAGAATTTCTCTTCAGAGTATACGAGGGGTACTAGGACAATTGGAGCATACGAGGGTGACTAGCTGGTTTAACTACTATGAGTATACCCAAGGGGATAAAAAGTCGCAAAATGGCACCAATATTACTAGATAGGGGAGCCTCTCACCATTTCCTCACAACGATACGGTTTAGGAGTTGGGTTTTGAAAGATAACCATGAACATAGAGCTACATAGATGTCAACTTCCCGAACTCCTTCCACTGCAAATTGAAGGGCTGTTGAATGCTACAATATGGAGAACGTACCCAATGAGTGATTGCAAAATAATCTTCCGATAAGATTTCTTTTAACAACGCAATTTGCAACTAGACCTTGACAGAAACACAACCTATCTTTCCATTCATGGTAGGAAATGACGACTGCTTTAGAACGAGTGGCCCACAACGCAACAACGGTTACATGACGTTGTAGAGGAGGAAGAGTACATGGAAGTTCCAGCATCCACAACAAGAAAACACGGTATACTCATCTCGCTTGATGTGGTCAAGAAATATAGGTTGTTGTTCCACAAGGAACTAAGTAAAGAGGGAGAATTCACCGTAGTGGCCATAACAGGCTCAGAAGCCTCATTGGCGTGCAAACTAGCAACATTTGTGGATGCACCGAAGAGTTTGCAACAATAATCTAGGAGTTCAAATGGGTTTTCCTGAACAAAATTCCCTGAGTTACTTTTGCAATGCAACCTCGGCCCCAGATCAACCTAAAGCCAGGACACAAACTAAGCTATTGGGGACCTATCGAATAAGTGACCACGAGCTAACTGAGCAGCATCGCCAGCTGGACAAAATGTTGGAGAAGGGTTTCATCCACCAATCCACGTCTTGCTACGCAACTTTGGTATTTTTTTAATCAGAATCAAAACTGGAATATTGTGTGTATTATCGAGGGTTGACATCAAGAACTCTACCCTCTCGCGCGAGCAAACAAGCTTTTTGACCAACTCGAAGAGCGCAACCTTTCACCAAAATCAACCATTAAAGCAGTTGTCACCACATCAGCATGCCTGATGAGGACACTGCAAAGATCATGTTCCGTACCCGCTACGAGTCCTTTGAGTTCATGATTATGTTTTTTGGACTCACAAAATCCCCAACAACATTCACGGCAGTAATGAACAGTATTGTTTTGTTGTATTCAACGAGTTGTTGGTTGTTTATCTCAAAGGTAATCTAGTGTAAGACCGCACTTTAGAGAGGAATTATGGACATCTCCAAAGATTCTTCAAGAATTTACCATGGAAGACCTTTTTGAAAATTTCTTGAAGTGTAAGTTTGGTCGCCTTTTGGTCACGTTTTTGGGCCACACCACCGGTGGCCGATGGATTACCGCAAAAGAAGGTTGCAGAATTTGCTACTTGGCTGACAGCCACCAATGTCCGAGACATTCCAAGTGGTTTTTGAGATGTGCGACTACTACCATCGATTTTGTACATGATTATGCCAGAGTGTTAGTGCCTTTCTGTGTTCTCAGTCGTAAACCCACGGAGTGGAGTTGGGGAAAAAGCAAAAAAGGGACGTTCAGTGCTTTGAGAATTACTTTGACTGCTGCATCAACCTTCCAATGTATGTATCTAATGAATAAGTGATACATTAAATCATGGTTATTGTCGCATTTCACACAGTAGAGAGGTTATCCTTTTAGCCATCTTGAAAAATGCATCCCAAGGGTCATCCAACCAAAAGGGGACCGCCCAGGAGGGATGGGAACGGGCAAGGGAAGCGGCTTGGGACTGGTTGCAGTTACCCCAGCAGCTCTAGCGGGATTTTCTAGAGCTTAAGGCTCTCATCTGAAAACTGGGCCCAGAATGGGTCTAGCGAACTGTTTTTGAAAATTTCTTGACAGCCAATGCGCCTTGTGTGTTTTTCTTGCATCCCCGGCAGTATGGTTGTCAATTTCTGAGTGTAGCATAGGTGGTGGAAGGGCCGATGGTACCCAAGGAGGCAACGGCGGTGATCCATCGGCCGTGATCCTCACAGCCACTTCCATAGCGTTTTCAGATCCCGCTGCAGCTAGGAACCAGGGACTTCCTTGCTTGGAAGAACATCTTCCTTGATTTTCCCGCCAAATATGGCTTGGAAACTTACAACCTGCAGCCGACTCTTTTGAGCCAGAGCACAAGTCCTTCTTTGCACATTCAATGTACTGTGTTGTGCGTTCCTTGATTCACAGTCATATGCCTTGCGCAAGTATCATTTTGGTGGAAAGGGAGCAGATCCGACTGATTCCCACACTGGAAATCCCCATGCACATGAGGCGTGGAAGCATCTGACTACTCGCCAAGAGGAACATGATGCTTGTTATGATCCTGCAAGACAAGTTGCATAAACTCTTTCCCAAGCCTAGAGCACTTGTAGAAAAATGCAAGGACGAGGCCATGGACATCCGGCGACGCCTACTCCGGCTTGGTGTAACGTGCTCTTTCTTGGAGTTGATGGATGTCTTACTGCTGCATCTGGGCGAGTCATACAAAGACTTCCATCGCGACGTTTTCCACTGTCATCCAGTGGCAGAGATTGAGGGCGTTGACTTTTCCACTATCTCTTCCCTACTTTGTAACTACGAAGACATCCTTAAAGGGCAAGCCCATGACGCTATGGGTATAGTCCCAACTTCTTATGTGTATCAAGTCACCCTTGATGGTACAGTCCAAGCAACCCATCTGGATCACACAAATACGGGAGGCAATGTTGCAGGAGGAAGGGGTACCTCAAGCAGCAGTGGTGGTGGCCAAGGATGTGGCAGAGATGCAACTTTTGTAACCAGGAAGGGCACATTGGAAGTTGGTTTCACACACTTCAGTGGTAGATTATTGAGAGGAAGTAGCAGCAGCAAGCATAG
>SZWC01001959.1:142969-157543 GCA_023375785.1 Penium margaritaceum | reverse complement strand
GCAGCCTTAAGGTCCGCGACCAGGTCACAGCCACATTGCCATACGCCATACCCTTCCCATGCATGAGAAGTTGCTTGACAACATAGTGTCACATCACATGTTCCCGCATCGTCAGTTTTTTGTTACACAGCATGCAGATCATGGTGTGGATGGCGTGAGAATTGAATTAGGGGAGATTCAGCATGTTGATGGTGTGGGCATAACTGCGATGCAATGGCTAGGAATTGTGTTATGGTTGATTGGCGTGTTGTTTTTCCTACAAATCAAGGTCAATCTATTTTCTGGCGGACAGCCGGAAAAGCAAGCCAATCTGTCCACAGTTCCACAGAGACAGGGATGCATTCTTTTCAAGGCTCAAGTTGAATTGTTGGTCGATGGAACTCTTCATGTTGACACGTTGTACTGCCTCACTCTCTTCCCCCTCGTACAGACACATACAATCAGACCGCAGGTTCATACTGTGACTGCTACACAGACAAAGCACACTAAACTCATTCACTATATTCTAGTGCACATCAATATTGATGCCGTTATGAACATGTTGAAACATGCGCCTGCTCATGGCATCCACCCAACAGACTATACCGATGGTCTCAAGGGTGGTGCATGTGTAGAGTGTCATGAAGGAAAGGCACACAGGAAAACCTTATCCAAGTCCTCTAGCAACAGTACAACACCCTTTGCCATGGGTCATGTAGAACTTACTACATCCATGCCTGTCCCTTCTCTCCAATATGGCTCATTGTATTTCCTGACCTTCACAGATGACCACGGTATCGCGGACATGATTGAGCTTGTTGTTTTGGGGGCGTTTGCTTCAATCACTGTGTTGCACAATTCTTGGATAGTGGTGGGTTTCACCACCACAAAGCATGTTTGATCACGTATCTTGTCTGAAGATACCAGGTTTAGTGGGAAATGACCATCAGTAAGTGTGGAATGAGGTTCAATAGGAGGAGAGAACTTAACTAAGAGATTTGAACTTGTCAAAAAAAAAAAAATCTCGCTTGAAAACATGAACCCAGACTCGTGGTCCATCCTTTTCCCTGAGTGGTCACCAATAACATCACTCAAGGATGTACCATGGCCTTGTCTGTTTCCACGACCATGCCAGTTAGCACACCCATGGCCCTGTCCAGGACCCTTTCCGTGGCCTCCAACTGCACCATCCCTACGAGATGCTATAGTTACAGCCAAAATCATGGCCTCTTCTCCACTACCAGCTCTCTCACGACAGTGAGTCCTAAAATGGCCAAGCTATATTTAGTTGCGGCAGATTTCTTTGAAGAAGGCTACGTTGCAAGACTCACACATAGCCTGTGGCACATCGTTATCACAAGTGCGCTTGTGGTTGGGGACCTTCTCCCCACCAGCCTCCTTGACTAGGGGGTTTGCGTGCTACGTACCCTTAACCCCGCCTCATTTTTTTGGCTATCTACTACTTCGTCCATGTCGCAACTTTGCTCTGCACACACGTTTGGCGTGGATCCAAGTAGTGCTTTGGATTCACCAAATACACTTCTCTCATACAACCATAGAACGCCATCCAGCCTTTTCAAGCCTGGATTGTTGCCGTCGTGGTGGTGTTGTCTTTTAGATTCTCACTGGTAAGACCATCACAAAAGTACTTAGGTAGCAAGCAAGCCGAGTACTTGAAAGGTTGGGTCCCAGTGAAGCTTTCGGCTTCCTCCACGAGTGCGGTGAACTCTGTTAAGTATGAATCAAGCAAGATATTGCGCTGCTTTAAGTCCCTTAGATCTTGAAAAGCAAGCTGCACCTCTTTGCACTGGGTGCACTTTGGGAATTTGCTCCTCTGACATGGACTACCATTCCAGGCGTGGTTGCTGCGTACCCCACTCCTTGTCCACGTACTTGAAGAGTTTGTCTTCAAATCGGGTCATGGCAAGCTGACCCTATTGACTAAGGATGCACAAAAATCCCATGATCCAGAGAAACTATCCAAAAAACAGGATCCAGATCCAGTTCCACGGATCCAGATCCAGGATCTTGATTTGGTCNTCTGGCCCTAGATCCAAGGGGCTGAGAAAAACCGGCAAGTGGTCTTGGTCATGTCTTCCATGTAATATCTGTGATACTTGTTTGAATTCAAATGATCAAGATGTGTGCCTTGGTTTTGAGCGAGGCGACGTTGACTCGCCATGTCAAACACACCTGTCAAGTCTATCATGCCATGAATGGATGTCTTGTGCAGTGGTCGGTCAACACCGTGTTCCCGATGTTGAGCATGAGGTCTGTAGATTTTGGATGCCAAGCTACTACTGTGCCATAGGAAAGCACCACTTGGAGCTATTCTTTTTGTAGGACATGGATTAAGAGACCGACAGATGCTGGCTCACAACTTGGTCTCCCAACACTCATTTGAAGTTTATGCGGTCAAACAATCGTTCAGGCATTCAAACATCAAATGAATGAACAAACAAGAAGATCGCAGTGGTGCAATGAGGATGTGAAAAAGTGCATGAAACAACAACATTCAACCCTGTGCGATGTCTAGAGGCCATCAACTGTCATGCAGAGAGAGGGCTCTTGCATTTACATTAAAAATGTGCGAGGTCACCAGAGTTGATGTTGACCCTTTCTTTTAGTGCACATGTTTGGCTAGATTCATTGATCAGCTCCCAAAAACAAGGATTTTTGGATCTAGGATCCAGATCAACAAATCTGAATCCAGGATCCGGACCCACGGATCCGGATCCAAGTGAAGGATCCGTCCCATGGATCCGGATCCGTTGGAAGGATCCAAGTGAAGGATCCATCCCGAGCTAAAAAATGAGGTTACTTAGCACGCTCATCTAGTTTCATGAAGCTTGCACACCACTCTTGAGCATCACCATCCATGAGAAGGTGTATGGAATCCTGAAAGAGCGATGAGTCCTCAAGATCGATGGCCACAACATCGACGAAGTTTTTTACTACAGCTAGTATCAGAAGTTTGTCGCCGACAATCTCCCATGGCAGTGCTGGACAACCACGTCGTAGAAGCTTCGAACCGACTCGGAAGCGTGCGCCAAATCAATGTTTTCGCGTGCAGCGTTCTTGATCAGTCTCAACAAGATCAACGAATTTCCTTTGGTGAATGCGGATCACACTGGAGTCCAGCTCGTCCCAGCTCCTCGATACACCTATGCTCCTAAGGTGTCACCGGAGGTCGATGTCTGCGAGAAGGAGGACAAGCGCCAAGTGACAGCGCTTGTTGCCTCTTCCTTCGAAGGGGAGGTGCTTCCTCTACAAGTCATCTGGACTGGAAAAACCAACGCGTGTCACTCACGTGAAGAGAACTTCAAATTTGGTTTTAACAACCTCAGGTGGCACTTCACCCATACCCTAAACCATTGGGCCAGCATGGAGACCACCAAGGATTGGTTCTCTATGATCCTTGAGCCCAACTTAACCAACAAGTGTGAGGAACAGCAGCTTTCGACCGAGCATGCACAAATCCTCCTTGTCCTTGAAGCGTGGCACCCGCATACCTGAGATTAATTCAAGGCATGGACTGCCAAATGGTTTCCATGGATCATCTTGGTCTACAACCCCGCTGCATGCACATCCAAACCGTAGCTGACAGATGTCAGATTCCAACGTCCGTCAAAATCTGAGATTTGCACCACGTACAGTTCATGGGTTGACGAGCGTCTTGCGGACAACAATGCACTCAATTTTGGCATACGTCACATCAAGGATGCATCTGTTACATGGACGATGCGTAGGTGGGATCACTTGCGAGTGAACAGTTAGCTATTCCGGAATGCATGGCAGGCTAGCGGATTCACCAAGGTTTATGATCCTGATTTCCAGTCCGCAGATGCGAATAGCTGCCTAAGCTTCATGTTCGAGCTATAGATGTGCGGATACGAGGATGAAGGCATTGTTGTATAACAGGTGTACTCTTTTTATGCCACTGTCTGTGTCTATTTCATATTTCGTACTTGAAAGAAATGTCTCTACACCCGTGCGCACGATCTCACGATCAACCGCCAAATAACTGTAATGACAAACAGAATGCCAAAACACCGAACACAATGGGTAGAATAACCAACTAAGAGCCTATCCGGACTTCACATGAGCAATTCAGTGATGATGTTTGTTCTTGGTCCAAACATTTTCTATTTGTGGCCAAAAAATGAAATTTTCATCCCTTAAAAATCCTTTAATGTCTAAATAGAAAGGAACTAGGGTACATTTGAAGAAAATTTCCAAGAGGTGTGAGTGCCGCTAACAAAACAAGGAGGAGAGGAAGAAGAGCAATTCTAAACAAGACTTTGCAACTTCTCCACTCTTAACCTTCCTATCTCTTGTCTTCTCGTCATCCTTGGCCTCCTCTTTATGTTCTTCTACACCTCTTGAATATCTCAGCGATGTCTTCCTTAAGCCGTCGATGTTGAGAAAGCCGCCAAATGTTTTTGAGGTGTTTCCCTCCCTTTTCAGGTGATCTCAAGCTGTGAGAGTCCCTGGCCCAGAGAGGGAGTGATGTCCCAGTTTTTTGGTTGAAGGAGGGAGGAGGGATCTTTAAAAGAGAAGGAAATATGGTGGTCTATAGGTGTACACTCTCCACCCTATCCACAAAAACTCCAAGTAGTTCCTTGGGCTAGATGAGAAGCTGAGAGGAGGTGGAAAAACAAAAGAGCCATTCGAGAGCTTTCTGACGCACTCCACAACACTTGAAACGGTTGAGTTTTAAGCCCGTACAGCCCGTATGGTGTTTCTGCTGCTATGTAGCTGCTCGCACCTTTTGATCTACATTGTGGCCGTCGGAACCGTCGCAGACATGGTCGCTAGGATCGTCCTACTCTGATACCACCGTAATGGCTATGTCTCCAACTCCTGCACAAAAATTGTCATAGGAGTTTGTACAGATCTCGCTGGAGGGGGTTTCCCCTTTGCGTCATTCTGGGGGTAATTGTTGTTAACGACCCATATCGGGAGACTTGAAATTTCAATTCTCCAGAGGTCCAATTAGTGTTTACCTTGCCCCCTCCTTTTGGATGCAGAACGAGGAGTTTATATCCCAACTCGTGAGTTTGCACGATTCTTCTTTCTTTAAAAGTTGATGTTTGTCATAATCAAAATGCAGTTTAATGTTTTGATGTGCTGTCGTAAAATCGTCACGTACAAGACAAGCTAACAATTTATGGCCAACTTTTTTTTCTCTTATTCACGTTTCAATTGCTGGCTCTCTCCCCTGGTCTCGCTCGCCTTGTGAGGCGAGGAGGGGAGGGCAAGGATGAGGAGGCTTCACGGCCTCCTGGCCGCTGATCGAGTGACCATCTCGATCCGTGGCCAGCAGGTGGTCAACGGATAGCCAGCCGGTCACCTTACTGGCCACTGAGTGTTCAAGAGCCAGCAAAGGGCTGGTCGCCGGCCAACCCTCGTTATAGTGAGAGGTGGCCTTTAACCACCCCTCACTTGTGTGAGTAGGGAGGGCCGAAATGGCCCTTGCACTACAACATGGTTGTCAAATTGTGCCAAACAGGGGGTGGATGGTAATTAGTCCCTAGCTTGAAATGATGTTGCGCTAGTCTCAACAAGAGTATGTTCTGCTGCCTCACACACTTTAACTGAAACATGTGGCCTGCTGCGCCCAGACATAGCACCTGAGCAGCGCAAGTTGCTCAGGGAGTTCTTGGTACAGGCTTTATCCGTGAAGTCCTTCTAGTTACATACACTGGACAGGTTCAATGATGCTGTCTAGGAGGCCTTCCTCGGCTACATCCAGCCACCTCCGGCGGCAGCTAGCACTCGGTAAGGGGATTTCCAGCTGGCTGTCTTGCTTCGGCAGGGTTGTGGCGGAGTTTTGAAGGGAGATTAAGTCCCTCCTGGCCTATGTCTGTGCATGAGCTGTTCTTCATCAGATGTGAACGTTATTCGGCCCCTTTCTCCCAGAAGACCTGAAGACTGGTCTTCTCTGCCCCATGTAGGACGTTGTGGTTACTGCTTTACCGTGCGTGGTCCAAAGGAGCCTCCCATCTTTTCAGGGATAGTTGGGCTCCATTGTCTGGAGACTCAGCCCAAACCAACCCTCTGTGGTGCAAGATGGGGTCTATCTCTCGGTAGCACACTTCCGCCTCCATGCGCAGCTGTGATTAGGAGTTTTGTTGGGTTACTTCGAGATTCCAGCCACCTCTCGATGGGTTTGTTCTGGCCTGGGTGACATGCCCTCACCCGGGTGGCCACATCACCCAGGTCCATCACGCCATCAGGGATGAGATCGCAAATACTTGCAAGTCAAACACTCTGAGGTTGGCATGGAGCTAGCAGGGGAGTTGCAGCTACCATGCGAGGAGGGCAGACTAAGGCCATATTTGGCCATAATGGACCAGGAGCTTAGGACAGTTTGGGTGTTGGATGCGACGACTTTGCATTCTCAGGGCCGTCTGGCGACAGAGCTAGGTCAAGCAACGGCAGAGGAAAAGGAGGGGAAATTGGGAAAGCATCGCTCGATTTTGGCATTCCACCCGTGATAACTTTTGCGGCCCCTGGTGTGAGAGACTATGGGAGGGTTGCAGTAGCAGTGTTCGGTCTTCTAGCTGTGGTTGGCGACGGTGTTTCTGGCCCAGAGATGTCATCTCTTGGGTGGCCTAGAGAGTTATGTAGGGGAGCACAGGGCTGTACGGTGCTGGCTCAGCATGTTTCCACTGCTGGAATTCGTGCCGAGTGTGCTATTCTGCATGCTTTTGGTATTGAACATGTTTTGCATGATAAAACAAGGCTGGCAGATCAGATGCGGCTGTCTGTGCCTCCATGGGGGCATGTGCCCTTCGGTCTCTCTGATCTTTCCTACTTTTGACTTTTAGGATGACATAGTCTGATCTTGATGTATGTTCAACCCACCGTATAGTGTTTGGGTAGTTGCTGCTTTAGTGTAACTGAAGAAATCTCCATGGGGGGAAAGGGGGAAGGGTGTGAATGTTGTGGGGTTGTCGTGCACTTTTTGCGTTTCTGTCATGTGTTTTTCCATTCACTCCTGCGTTCTAGGGTGGGTTTTGCATTTGAGTCAAGGGGGAGTGTTGTCAACTCTGTCAATAGTTGACATACAAATCACGTGCACACAATTACAGGTAACAAAGAAAGAAGGCATCCGTCCTTGCAAACTGATCCGAGCCACACCCCACATTCTTAATGAAGAATTCCACAAGGCTATGACAGTGACATTGCCCGAACAAGTTATCATGGATTACATACCAAGCACCATTTGTACCGGGTGATGTGAACACCGGTTCTGAGTGGTTATGCCTTGACAAGAGAAAAACCATGTAGGCTTTGGCTTGCTGTTGGTTTGTGTCATCCTGTTGTTGCATGCTAAGAGTATTAGGAGTTGTGCGGGTAGGATTGCTCTTCCCTTTGTCAAAGTTTCCAGCAATAGCACTTTGCCACCACTTGTACTTTGTCAAGTGGTTGTGCTCAATTCCCTATGGTGGCAGTGAGGACCTTGTCCACTAGCCACTTACCCTCCTCCCCAAACCACTCATGTTGTTCTACGTCTCCTAGTCACTCACATCCATGGTTATGTGGGCCACAGCTCACACCTCTTTTAGGTTCTTCCGTTCACTTTCTTCACTAACTGCAGAGAAAAAAGGTTAGAGTCCACTCTTTTTTTTTTCTTTTTTTTTTCTCTTGAGGCATAGGCAACGACATCTTGTTAGCCAACCATGCTGCATCGTGCAAACCATTCTCAATATGGTGATCGTGTAAATGAAAACATCTGCATGATTCATTTGACACCAATACAAGCAAAAAGACGAGTGCACAACACCTTGCACTTGGCTTGCAGGATGTTTTGTGCCGCCAGTAATTGTGTGGGGTAAGGAGATAGAAATGAAGCCCTCTCAATCACCCCAGTTGTTTTCTTACCACACTCGTTCAAGTTGTGTGTATGCCATTGCACTGAATCAATCCACACACAACCTCCTTGGCCTCAACTTACTTCGTGTAGGTAGTGAAAACATGTGAGGGAGAGAGAAAGAGGGAGCGACTGTGTGATCGACGCCAGGAATGTCGCAAAGTTCGTTTGGAAAAAAAAGTCCGAGACAAAAGTGTGGAGCAATTGGGTGGAATGAGGACATAGGTTGCTTGGTGAAGTACCGCCTCGCGCACGTCGCTTGAAGTGTGACCGCTGCCACCCTTGGGGTCGAGCCAGACCGCCCAGAATATTCTACAAGGGGCTGCTGCCGCTGCCACCTTTGCTGGTTGCTGATCCCAACGGGATCAGCAACCAGCAACTTACCACAACAATCCACAACCAACTGTCGTGCAGCACTCACATCATCCTAAAATGTATGTGTACATGCCACCACATGGAACTTTCTACAACTATATTCCACATCAGAGATGTTAAAGAGCTGATGGCTTGTCCAATCGGAACAAGTCCGATACTATTCCACTGGCACTGGCAACAATGATGTAGCCTGCAAGCCCCGCAAAGAGGCTCAGGGCGTGCCCGTTCCTAAGAGCCCCACTAAGTTGATGTATTCTCCTGCACAGATACATGAGTGGGCGGCAACCAATATGTTGATAAGTCGGCACTTGGACACCAATACCAACACCCTCTCCCCCCTCCCCAAACGCCCCTTCTTAGTACTTGTGAAAGAGAACACGCACTCAGCTCAAAACCTTCCACGCATGGAGTTACATTGTAGTGCAGGCCAGCGACCTCTCCTCAACTAGGTTTCTCCTTTCGTCCATTAGCACAGTTGCCAAGCTTGCTTGCATGTGTTTGCTCGGAATCAGCTCGGTACAGAGTTTTGTTAGTAATTGCGCACACCTGTGACTGCTGCCAAAGGCATCCCAATCTCAAGGCTGAGGCGCAATAGCATTATGAGTGCCTTTTGAATGCATGCCTTTCTGCTTTGGACAAGTTCTTGTACACCTCTTTTCACGCAACATTGGGAAACTACCCTTGCACATCGATCTTGGCCGACACAAACGGCACACAAAGTCAAACGTGATCACCGAGACGACGAATCAGGATAGTGCGCTGGCGTGTCGATGCTCCTTGTCCGGCTGAGCCTTCGCCGAGGCGTGCGAGACGTAGGCGTGCNCCTGTCCGCCTGGGTGGTACCCTGGCCCAGGCTCAAGTCCGTGCTGCTGTTGAACCCCGGCCTGAGTCATCGGCACACCCTCATCGCCAGACCTCCCTCGCTCCGAGTGCGTGCGCATGTAAGTGCTCACCCTCCTGTGGCCATGAAACATGCCACCACCACCGCCGCCACCGCCGCCGCTGTTGCCACTAAAGCCAGAGTGGGGAGTCGGTGGCGACGAGCGACGTTGATCACCTCCGCTCTTGTAGCCACTGCCGTAGCCACCGCCATGCCCTGCCGATGATCTCTCCACCACACTCCCGGCTCTCCGAAGAGGGAAGGGAGGGGCGACTGAGGACGCACCCTCCACCTTGCCCGGGCTCTTGGGAGGGCGTGATTCGCCCCTGGGTGACCGAGAGGTGTCTGAGGGAAAGAAGGAGAAACTGCCACTCACACCGCTCCCTCCACTCCCACCACCCGCCCACTCATCCTCGTCATCCCCCTGACCCATGTCCTCCGCATCAGGGATGAGCACGGAAGAAGGGGTGGCTGATGTGCCTGCAGCTTGGAGCACGTTCTCCGGGTAATGCAGGCGGAAGTGGAAGAGGCGGCGGTTGTAGTGCGTGAGGATGTCGGCCCAGTCGTCCTGGGGGCTAGGCACGGGTGCCGACCGGGGATCGTGAAGGTGCATGAGCTCAATCGTCTTCGCACGGATGCACAACGCCGCCCCCTCGATGATTCGCGAGTATGCCTCCAGAACAGCCCTGCCCACATCCTGCAGGGAGGGAAACGAGCAGGTGGCACGAGGGAAGAAGGAAGAAATGCATTGCATGGGAGTAGGGAAGAAATGCATTGCATGTGAATAGGTAAGAAATGCATTGCATGTGAACAGGGAAGAAATGCATTGCATGGGACGAGGGAAGGAGATTCGAGCATCGGACGTGAGGAGAACTTGCGTCACCCAGCATCAGTGCTGCATGCAGCATTGAGGAGCGGACGAGAGAAGGTACGAGAGAGGGAGGGAAGGTGGAAGGCGGGGCAGAAGGAACTCAACAGAAGAAGCAACAGCAGGCTGCGTCGGAAGAGAGGGGAGAGGGAAGGGAAAAACAGAGAGGAGATGAGATGTAGAGAGGACTGCAATGCTACTGTGTGTCTTCCTAAAGACAGGAGGAGAGAGCAACTCTGTGCGCGTGCATCTGTCAGAGCAAACACAGTAGACGTTGGGAATCTGCTCAGTTGCGGCGCTCGAGCCCCACCCTGAATCCTGCTCCACTCTGGGTGTGTGAGGGCGTGGAAGGGGATGTGAAGCCTTGAAATCGCATGCGCAATCATGAAGGCGACTGAGGACATGTACAGGTGTGTAAGGGCGTGTTAAGGGCGTGCCACAAGCTGTGAGGGCATGAGGGGGGGGGGGGTAACAACGGGTAGGGGCGTGGGAGAGCATGCAAGGGCATAAAAGGGCATCTTAACGTCGTGAGATAGCATGATTTGGTGTGTAAGAGCATGTAAGGGTGTGCAAAGGCATTGTTGCTGTGTATGAATGTATAAGGGCGTGAAAAGAACTTTCAGGCTCCCCCCCCCCCCCCCCCCCTCCTCACCTCCTCCTCGGCCAACACCCCCCCTCCCTCCCCCCCAATTCCCCTCCTCCCTCCCCTCCCTTCCTCACCTCCTCCTTGGCCCCCATGTTGGATCATCATTCACTCACTCTGTCTCACATCACTTAGCAGGCGCCAGCAGGCTATCACCAGCCTGTTGCACAGCAGCAGAAGGCTATCGCCAGCCTGTTGCGCAGCAGCAGCAGGCTATCTCCAGCCTGTTGCACAGCAGCAGAAGGCTATCGCCAGCCTGTTGCGCAGCAGCAGCAGGCTATCTCCAGCCTGTTGCACAGCAGCAGAAGGCTATCGCCAGCCTGTTGCGCAGCAGCAGCAGGCTATCTCCAGCCTGTTGCACAGCAGCAGAAGGCTATCGCCAGCCTGTTGCGCAGCAGCAGCAGGCTATCTCCAGCCTGTTGCACAGCAGCAGAAGGCTATCGCCAGCCTGTTGCGCAGCAGCAGCAGGCTATCTCCAGCCTGTTGCACAGCAGCAGAAGGCTATCGCCAGCCTGTTGCGCAGCAGCAGCAGGCTATCTCCAGCCTGTTGCACAGCAGCAGAAGGCTATCGCCAGCCTGTTGCGCAGCAGCAGCAGGCTATCTCCAGCCTGTTGCACAGCAGCAGAAGGCTATCGCCAGCCTGTTGCGCAGCAGCAGCAGGCTATCTCCAGCCTGTTGCACAGCAGCAGAAGGCTATCGCCAGCCTGTTGCGCAGCAGCAGCAGGCTATCTCCAGCCTGTTGCACAGCAGCAGAAGGCTATCGCCAGCCTGTTGCGCAGCAGCAGCAGGCTATCTCCAGCCTGTTGCACAGCAGCAGAAGGCTATCGCCAGCCTGTTGCGCAGCAGCAGCAGGCTATCTCCAGCCTGTTGCACAGCAGCAGAAGGCTATCGCCAGCCTGTTGCGCAGCAGCAGCAGGCTATCTCCAGCCTGTTGCACAGCAGCAGAAGGCTATCGCCAGCCTGTTGCGCAGCAGCAGCAGGCTATCTCCAGCCTGTTGCACAGCAGCAGAAGGCTATCGCCAGCCTGTTGCGCAGCAGCAGCAGGCTATCTCCAGCCTGTTGCACAGCAGCAGAAGGCTATCGCCAGCCTGTTGCGCAGCAGCAGCAGGCTATCTCCAGCCTGTTGCACAGCAGCAGAAGGCTATCGCCAGCCTGTTGCGCAGCAGCAGCAGGCTATCTCCAGCCTGTTGCACAGCAGCAGAAGGCTATCGCCAGCCTGTTGCGCAGCAGCAGCAGGCTATCTCCAGCCTGTTGCACAGCAGCAGAAGGCTATCGCCAGCCTGTTGCGCAGCAGCAGCAGGCTATCTCCAGCCTGTTGCACAGCAGCAGAAGGCTATCGCCAGCCTGTTGCGCAGCAGCAGCAGGCTATCTCCAGCCTGTTGCACAGCAGCAGAAGGCTATCGCCAGCCTGTTGCGCAGCAGCAGCAGGCTATCTCCAGCCTGTTGCACAGCAGCAGAAGGCTATCGCCAGCCTGTTGCGCAGCAGCAGCAGGCTATCTCCAGCCTGTTGCACAGCAGCAGAAGGCTATCGCCAGCCTGTTGCGCAGCAGCAGCAGGCTATCTCCAGCCTGTTGCACAGCAGCAGAAGGCTATCGCCAGCCTGTTGCGCAGCAGCAGCAGGCTATCTCCAGCCTGTTGCACAGCAGCAGAAGGCTATCGCCAGCCTGTTGCGCAGCAGCAGCAGGCTATCTCCAGCCTGTTGCACAGCAGCAGAAGGCTATCGCCAGCCTGTTGCGCAGCAGCAGCAGGCTATCTCCAGCCTGTTGCACAGCAGCAGAAGGCTATCGCCAGCCTGTTGCGCAGCAGCAGCAGGCTATCTCCAGCCTGTTGCACAGCAGCAGAAGGCTATCGCCAGCCTGTTGCGCAGCAGCAGCAGGCTATCTCCAGCCTGTTGCACAGCAGCAGAAGGCTATCGCCAGCCTGTTGCGCAGCAGCAGCAGGCTATCTCCAGCCTGTTGCACAGCAGCAGAAGGCTATCGCCAGCCTGTTGCGCAGCAGCAGCAGGCTATCTCCAGCCTGTTGCACAGCAGCAGAAGGCTATCGCCAGCCTGTTGCGCAGCAGCAGCAGGCTATCTCCAGCCTGTTGCACAGCAGCAGAAGGCTATCGCCAGCCTGTTGCGCAGCAGCAGCAGGCTATCTCCAGCCTGTTGCACAGCAGCAGAAGGCTATCGCCAGCCTGTTGCGCAGCAGCAGCAGGCTATCTCCAGCCTGTTGCACAGCAGCAGAAGGCTATCGCCAGCCTGTTGCGCAGCAGCAGCAGGCTATCTCCAGCCTGTTGCACAGCAGCAGAAGGCTATCGCCAGCCTGTTGCGCAGCAGCAGCAGGCTATCTCCAGCCTGTTGCACAGCAGCAGAAGGCTATCGCCAGCCTGTTGCGCAGCAGCAGCAGGCTATCTCCAGCCTGTTGCACAGCAGCAGAAGGCTATCGCCAGCCTGTTGCGCAGCAGCAGCAGGCTATCTCCAGCCTGTTGCACAGCAGCAGAAGGCTATCGCCAGCCTGTTGCGCAGCAGCAGCAGGCTATCTCCAGCCTGTTGCACAGCAGCAGAAGGCTATCGCCAGCCTGTTGCGCAGCAGCAGCAGGCTATCTCCAGCCTGTTGCACAGCAGCAGAAGGCTATCGCCAGCCTGTTGCGCAGCAGCAGAAGGCTATCTCCAGCCTGTTGCGCAGCAGCAGAAGGCTATCACCAGCCTGTTGCGCAGCAGCAGAAGGCTATCTCCAGCCTGTTGCGCAGCAGCAGAAGGCTATCTCCAGTCTGTTGCACAGAAGCAGAAGGCTATCTCCAGCCTGTTGCGCAGCAGCAGAAGGCTATCTCCAGCCTGTTGCGCAGCAGCAGAAGGCTATCTCTAGGCATGAGCAGAAAAGTATACGGTATACGTATACACGTGTATATACTTGCGTACACGTGTACCGTATCTCGCTGTAGCGCGGCACCCTGAAGGACTGACGTGTATATACGTTTTCTCGTATAGTAACGTATATACACGTGTGGTATACGTATACTGTACTTATACGTATATCACGTGTCGTATACGTTTACGTCCCCCCCCCCCCNTGTTCCGCTCCTGTTTGCCCGCGACTTGCGCGACTTGCGGGACCCGACAATAATGTTCGATCGAAGACGATATGTGCGAAGGCGACGTCGGTACATATGACTACATGATGCGGTTATAGTCCATATGCCACCAATAATGTCGACACCCGTTAGATCATGTCATCGGACGTTTGTCCGCCCCTGGCGTTTTCTGTCCATCTACGCGTGCGCGCACTTCGGAATAGGGCGACGTCGCACGACGTCGTCTGAGAATTATTGGCCCGACTCGACAGGTTTGCGATGCAGGCAATGGTATCTATCGGTACAAATAGCCTCCTGTTGTCGTTCACTTTTATCGGCAACCATGGCGACCTCGAAAGGGGCTGCCACCCCTTCCAAAGGGGGTGCGACTTCGACGTCCTCCAGCCATGCAACACCCGCGACGTCGTCTGCGAGTCCTACAACTCCATCCCCTGCCGCAGCTGCCACGCCAGATCCATCCTCCAGCGCTCCCGCCAAGGATGACCCTGCCAAGTCAGCAGGTACCGACGATGTCGAGGCCGTCGATGACGAATCGAGCCCCATTTGGCTGCACTACAGGGTGAAGGACGGCCGTGGATGGTGCATCTACGGATGCCTGAAGAAAGGCACCGGCGAGCCGCTGAGTATCTCATGCCTTGGCCGGACATCTGGCGCTGCATGGAACCATCTCGCAGCTTTCCACAAGGATAAGTTTGACCCGTACGTCGAGGCTGGCAAAGTTCCGCCCAGCATCATTCGTCGCCATCGTCCAGACCTCATCGCAGCATCGCAAACCGCAATCGGGGAATCTTTGTCCGGAGTTGCAACCTTCGACCTCAACACGTTCCGCACGTACATTTGGAAGTGGATCGTGGAGAAAAAAGAGGCGTATGCGGTC
>SZWC01001959.1:106372-117085 GCA_023375785.1 Penium margaritaceum | reverse complement strand
AGACCCAGCACAGCCTCAGCCAGACCCAGCCAGCCTACGGCAGACCAAACTGGCCTACTGCGGAGCAACTTAGTTTACCACTCAAAATGGATGTCGCTGGGTTGAACGAATCCGTTATAACCGTAGAAGCTGAACAGGCTCGAAGCGAAGAAAATGCATCGTCTGTTCTTCACGGATATTGAACGAAGAGGTCCACAGAGTGCACCCAGTCCCTAAACAGCCCAAGAGTCTGGAATTCACATCTCAGAAACTCTTTATTCTGCATCTAGATGTGACTTAAACGGCCCAGTATGAAATTTTCAACTCATTTTCAGATAATTCATTGAGCACACGTTTTTTCCTTTCATCAAAAATACTTCTAAGCATCATATCCACCAATCATTGGATAACTTTCATTGAAATCATAACTATTACAGTTTTAATCAAAATTTTTGATGGTAATTCTTTTGTTTTCCTATCTTAAAAAAAAATCATGCCCGTTGGACGTTTCAAAGGATTCGGGACAACTGAGGTGATTTCACATTCCTCCATGATTCAATCCAGAGTGCTTGCACTCCATGAAAATTGTATCCTCTTGCATGAAAAATCTCCAAGTTTTCACGACCATTTTGGTCTTTCTATTTCTCTCTTCCACTTGGACAAACAATCCTTCTAAACAACCCACTCATTAGTACATCCCTCGTTGGCTTCGTTTGCATACTGGTCTATTAAGATTATACTTTGTTTTCAAGCTTACTGTGGTTTACTCGAGTGTTCTCTTCTCTCATATGCCATAGCTCACTTCCATTGTGGCGGGTTTTTCAATGGAAAGCATTACAAAATGCAAAGAGCAAGGGCAGTAAATCGGGTGCTGACCACATTTCAAAGTGCCTGATCTCTGAACTACACTACAGCATTCGTTGTTTGTTAGGAAGCGATCCCTCCATGTTGTATGTCCGACAGCTTTAGGCCTTGTTTCAGTCGCAGTGGCTCGAATATGGTTAGGATGTACAGTGGTCATTCATGATCAGGTTCATCATCTCCAGACTAAGCTAGTGGTCAGTGGGACAAATGAAGTGTCCTTCATGATTATTGGAATGTCACTAGAACAGTTGCACAAGTCTATACTTGGTCACAAACTTCGCTACATATCCTCACACATAGTGTCGCTTCACTGTACTACCAGTATTGCTAGTTGCGCCAGTAGGCATGGACTCGCTTCGACTTGTCTTCTTCTCTTTCACATCCTTGGGCACGGTGGCACCACGCCCATTGGACTTGGATCGCTTAAGTGGCTCGGCCTCAGACCCAGGCTCTGGCCTTTGTTTTGCCTTGCTGGATGCCATCAGTTCAGCCACAGCACTGACTTGATCTCCTGATTTCGTGCGCACTGGGCGCGGTTGCTTCACAGCCAACATGTCCATGTCCCCATCGGCCGCGGCTGGCCTGACGGCTTTTGTCACAGATGCTATGGCTTTCAGCTGGTCTCCTGACTTGGTGCGGACAGGTCGGAGACCGTCAATGTCCGAGGGGCCGGCAGGTCCAGAGCCAGGAAGGCTGGCCAGACTCTGCTGCCGAGGCAGTGCAGACTCGCTGCTCTGCATTCCACGCTGCACGGAGTTCTTTTGGTCGAGATCCACCGAACCTGGAGCCATGGGGTTCCTTGTCCTCCCAGTCACTGTGGCCTGCCGCGACAGACCCATCCTGGGATCCGCAAGCATGGCTGCATCTGCCATGGCCTGACCATGTGACGCGGGGGCAGCGGCAGCAGAAGCTGGAAAGGTTTTGGCTGTCTTGTCGTAGCTGAAGCTCTGAATCCGCTGCAAGGCCTTTGGTTGCTGCGGCACATGCTGCTGCTCCAACTGCTGCTCTGGTCTGAAGGCAAGTGCCTGGCCCTGGACATATTGCTGTCCCTCCTGCCGGTACTGCAGCTGGGACTGCTGCAACAGCATCTGCTGCTGCAACCGCTCAGAGGACTTCACCCGTGGCATCGGTTGCTGTTGTTGTTGCTGCTGCTGCACCTGATACTGCTGCTGCTGCAGAAGCATCTGCTGCCCCTGCATTGGCATGACGTCAGCTTCTCGGACTCCATCCCGAGACGCCATCTCCCGCCCTTGATAGCCCGACAGCAGTTTACGGTCCGGGTCCACCTCGTCGGCAGCCCTGCGCCTCCCCTTGCGCCCCTCACGGCCCCTTCCACCATCCCCACTCGGCAGTTGCTCTGGAGAGCCGATAGGGCTCGCGTGCAAAATCATGCCAGTGCCCTGTGCCCCTACCGTGTGGCTGCGGCCGACGAGAGGAGGCATGGGAGAACCTGGGGCCACGTCATTCCGCATAGTCCCATGGTTGTTGACATCATCATCATCAGTATCGCAGCCGCCATCACCATAAAGGTCACCGCCATCGTCTGAATCGTCAGAATGCTGATGATGCACAAAGATGTCATACGCCGGGCCGGTCGCCGGTCGGCAGGTCAAGAGCGGTTGTTGCACGTTGCCTGTGTCGGCCATTACCACCGGAGTCGTCCACTTCTCGCTCTTACTGCTGCGGGTGCCTGCAAAGTTCCTTCCTGCTGCTGCAGCGGTCGTCGCAGCCGCGTCGTATGCTGAACTGGGTGCGTGGATGACGTCGGCCGGCGACAAGAAACGTCTGCCAGAATCTCCAGGGGAAGCTTCCCCGAAGCATCCTGGTTCGTACAGATTGGGGACGAGGGAGGGCGGAAGAACGGCGCTGGAGGAGCTTGCGGCAGATCGCGCATCCGAAGCACTGGAGTAGATGCTTGTCGTGGACGGAAATGACGAAATAGATGACGTCGGTCGGCTGTGATCCGACTCGTCGTCAGAGCTGACAAGCAGCTGCTCTATGAGGCGTGACTTCTCATGTAAGATGTACGAAGCCGGGGCGGCTGCCTCCTGACGAGCGCCTGCAACGTGGCCCTGCCAGGAGGCTGCTGGGAACCTTCCAGGAGCGTGCTGCTGCTCCTGTTGCTGATAATGCTGCTGCATATGCGGTGGCATGAGATTCGCTGCTGGCAGATTAATTGTCCCAGCAGCCCACTCCCCGGAATTGACGTTGGGAGGACATCGTCCAGCCATGGACGCCATTTCTTGCCCCTCTTGTCCGTACATCACCTGGCCTGCGCCATGGCCGTTCACTGGCTGTCCGTCTGGAGCAAGAGGAGCCATGCCGCTGCCACTTCGATTGCGCGCACCGGCAAGTGGCTGCTGCAGCTGCTGACGTGGATTTCCAGCGCGGCCCGCTAAGCCCTCGGACGCGGCGCTCGCGTCCAGTCCCGCTGACTTCTGCAACGACGCGCTGCGACGCGCGGCGGCTGCAGCTGCCGTAGTGGCGGCAGCAGCAGCAGATGCTCTGCTCGGCTTATGGCCAGAGCTGGAGCCGCGCGTACGCTCAGTGTCGCGCTGCCGGCCCACATCGCCGACACGCTCGCCGGAGGCGTATCGTTGCGCGGCGCTTAGCGGTGCGGCGCTCGCGCCTGTGCCACCGGCGGCAGGGGTGGAGTTTGAGGCCGACCGCGGGAAGGCGGAGGGAGGGGCCGGAAGCGGCGCCTGAGAGGGCAGCGTGATTGGGCCGGAGAGGTGCGTCTCGATAATGCGGCGCGCAACTTCCGCCTTGCTAGTGGCTGCTTTGCGAATAGAGTCCGGCGGCGCGGCGGACTTGTCCGACAGAGGGTCCGGGGACGGTCTGTCCATGGCTTGGTCGCCACGCCGAAGAAGGCCCAGCATGGCGCCGACTCCCTCCTGTTGGCACTGCTACGTTGTGAGGTGTTCCTGCGGGAGAAGGTTTTGACGGGGGCGTAGAGAAATGCGGAAGGGCAATGTGCCGAGCTTAGGTCGATGGAACAATTTGGTCGAAGGAAGACACTTGCACCCGTTGCTGCGGACGAGCACCCACACGAAGCTATCGCCAAACAAGACTGCGTCCGACGCAAGACTTCGGGCTAACCCCCCAAGGCCGGGGTGTTTGGCGAAGAGCACGAATCAGAGAGCTTGCAGGAAATCGATGCTCGGTGATCACAGAAGTCGATACGACAGCTGGTGGCAAGCCGGTGACGAGTTTGATGGGGGCGAGTGGGAGGGGAGTGCGACTCGAGGTAGATTTCAGGAGTGCGGTTGGTGCGTCTGCCAGAGCGGTGCCCAGCTCGCAAAGCTTGCAGGGGGAGAGGAGTTGCGTGTCCCCCGTCCATTGCGCTGGGAGAGGAAGCGAGAAGCTCGCCGACGGCTGGCTGCCAGGAAAGCGAGGCGAGGGGGCAAGCTGTCGTCGTCGGGAAGTAGTACGATGTTCCGCGACCCTTTTTTTATCTCGTAGGTCTGTTTCTAACAGATAGTGAGACATTTTTGGCTCGGCATGGTATATCTGTGTAGTACGTGTTTTATGACTGCATACTGTTGTGAACCGAGTCCCGCCCAGTAACTCCACGACAAGTTTCCAAAACAGAATGTGAGGTTTGGTATCGAGACCAATTATGTGTCGAACCATTCATCGGCTTTCCAATTCCCGCCGATATGAGCGCATCGAATTCCGATGGCTACGATCGACGATTTTTCATCTTCGGACGGCTGCAGTACGAGCTTCCATATGCGTAGTTCTCCACAGCTATTGTCGTGGCCCTCCTTTCCCATGGCTACCGCCAAAATCAGACGAGCGTATGTACATTTTTGTAAGTGCGCGCTCACAACTTTTTCTGGGCTAGAGGCAACAGGTTCGATACCGGTCGACAAAACAAAAAGTTGCGAAACATCGCACAGAGCGACGCCGATTTTCTCACATCACGGCTGCATGGCGCATCAGGCCCTCGTTGCTTGGCTTGAGGTGATTGGAGGGTGACATGCGCCGACAACTGGTGGGCCGTCCGTTCACGGCACACAAGGACGTGATTGACCCGTTTTGTCTATATCTCATTCATGATATGCGGTCGTTGAGGTCAAGTGTCGTACGCGCTTTTCTCTCTCGTTTTGCGACTGGTCTCCTGCTCTGATTGCAAGGCCGAGTGACGGCAAGGGGCCTGTCGCTCACGGTCCGCCACAATTCGGCATGGGGAGATGTGTGCACACGTTCGGGTGACGTCGAGGATGCGGGATCGATGGACCTCCGACACACGACTTGCCCGGGGAATGGAGACGTCTGGTGAGGAGCGTGGAGGCAAGGATGTCCGGAGAGGAAGGGTTGGTGCATCCGCCTGTTACGAAGCTTCCGCTTACTCGATGGGCGGAGGAGGAAGTGGCCGGGCAGTGAGGTGGACATGGTCCTCGGGAGTATTTGTTAAAAGAAAAAAGGTGATCAACTCCGATATAACTCGCTGTTCTTTACTGTATACATCTTTGGAAAGCAATCTTTTTGAGAGACTAGGTTTGGTAGATCTTTGTTCCACAACTGAACTGCGATACGACATCGCGCCATGAAACTGCAAGCTAGTATCGAGCTATCCGAAATACCTGGGTAGGAGCACTTGACTGCTTCAATTCTTGCATAAATCGATTCTCTCGACCCTGCTCTTACCGGAACCGACACCATTCCAGCGAAAAACGCTGTCTCTATGTTGAAGGGCGGGTTCAACACTCACATCTCTGTAGAACCCTCCACTGACCACGAAAAGCTCGCATTAAGGGGGCAGGAATTCAATTACGAGCTCATAAGTAACAAACAAATACGCCTTGGTCAATGGGGACTGCTTGTCCCCTACAGTCCATCATGCACCTCACTGACTCCTCAAACGACGGGTGAACGGTCGACAAACAGGAAAGCCACCGTTTGGCTCTGGGCGAACGTCTCCAAGGTGACGACCTGACCAGCCCAGATAACGCTTTGCAACAACGATAGCAAATGCGAATAAGAGGTCCAGGGCCTGAAAACCAGACAGAGTAAACCAGGCATAAACCGTAGGATCCGATGATCCAACTAACACAACTACTACCAACCTCATAATATATCATGGAAAAGGTTATAAATAGTCTCAAAAATAATTATTTAAAGTATTAATTTCGAATCCTATAGTAACCAAGTGGAATCTGGGGGAAAGCAAATGAGAAGAAACTAACTCTCTAAAAAACAATTTGACCCCATCACCAGCCTTGTGAGTTGAAATTACTACCATTTGATGAATCATGGCCACTGATTTTACACGGTGGATATCGTGGTTGGTTCATAAGAGCGAAGTACGGAGTACACGATGATCTCAATAATTGGGATAAATGGAAAATTTGCATTAAGGATTGCATAGAATTCGATGAAAATTGTTGAACAAGAAGACCGCATGCATGCAATGACAATAATCGCTAGGAGACACGTGCTAAGACTTCAAAGCTCCAACAGAGAGTTGCATGCGTCGTGAGTGGTCACCTGAATGAACTCTACCAAGAATGCAGGTGTTTCAAGAATATCCGGGCAGGGTTTGATAGAAGCCTTGTTCCCTCAAGAAGGAGACGTAACAGTGTCCACATGCGGATACACCTCATCATACTTGTGATGACTGTAGTGGAGGGTGGTCATGGTTGTTCTGACCTTCGGACGCAGAACGTATACGTCAGGGACATAACACTTTCTTTCCTCTTAGGCATGGCGTCCTGCCGCATTAGCTGACGTAGGCCAGTGACGATGGTAACTACTATTGATAAGACGATCGACGTCTTGGAGGTTATTGCATGGCACCAGATACTAAAGTGTTTTCCACAACAACAATTTATGAGGATGTCTTAGACGAAATATTCCGTATTTCCCCTCACGTGGATATGAGACGTAGGAGCGACATTCACTGAGAAACCGCTCAATGGGATACTTTAAGTGCTTGGCCTTGGTGACGTGGAAGACACGGAGGTTTTCTATGCTCTTGAGGGAATTGAGAGATCTCCAAAGCAACGTCCAATGTGAGATGGCACATTGCACATAACGCAACGGGGCAAACGGTGTTTCAAACAAGAGAGAGACGGCGAAGATACACTCGAGGATGTAAAAGTAAGAGAATAAAAAACAAACGAGCGGGTAGATGTAGTCTCACCGACGTGCGCACAACTAAGGCACAAAGGTCCAATCAAGCGATGAGAAAATAGTATAGCCAAGTTGTAAGCTCCGAGACAATAGCACACGAGAAACCGACAGGCGAGCAGGCTCCTCCGTTTTCCGAATGACGGACCAAACAAAGCGTCACATGCAAACTCAATAACTCTTCGTAACTGGATCAGCAACAAGCACAGATAGCGCCGGTGAAGAAATGGACCCGAGGGGTGGTCACCAAGAAAACTTTGGAGAGCACATGAGGGCGCACCGACTGGTGCGGACGCAGTCAACGCAGTCCTCTGATGTCCCGATGAACTAGCGAGCCATGGATACAAGTCCAGAGGTCACCGTGACTCACAAACCAATAGTTTTTTGAGAGGTAACGTGGAGAGACGACAAGGGTTTGCATTCACTCCATCTATAACGATCCCAGCCATGTCCAACTCTAAACGTGTCATCACTGTGATGTGCGCAAGCTTCTTGCTTCACAGCTGCTTGTTTCTTTGTGATGTTTTGATGTGTTTCTTTTCAAACTCCAGTGAAGTCCAATTGTTAGATGTCAGCCGCAAGAATATGCTCTAGTTGTGAATTCGTGTTTATACGATAGGACATCTTTTGTGGATCACCTTGAAACAGTTTTAGTAAAAGTTGAATGCGATTTCGACGGACGGCTGTCTTGCTGCCCATCCAGTGCCCTTTGCCTTGCACAAAGTGATGAGGAGTTGTTTGAGCATCTAGTTGGTTTGCTCGATCCGCCCATCGCCTCAAAGATGGGACGTCATAAACAGGCGGATCCAACTGCCATAACGTGTCATCAGTTTGCGCATGTAGCATGACAGTGCCACACCGATCGGTTGAAGAGAAACGTGGCTCGTGCAAGGTCACCTGGGATTCTGGGCGGTGTGATGGGATGACTTTAGGGTTGGAGACCATCGAGCACTGTGGTTTTGGCCTATACGGCCAATGATTCTGTCGAGTCCACTACATTGGTATCACAGCTCCAAGTTTCGAATCCCACGTTGGGAACATCTGAGATGTTGAGGTAGCTCTCACTCAAAGCGTGGGGAAGTGTAGCATGGCAGTACCTCGCCGACCCGTCGAGGAAGCCATGTGGCTCAAGCAGGGTCACATGGAACCATGGGCCGTGAAACGGTATGGCTTGAGGGTCGGAGACCCTCAAGCACCGTGTTTTTGGCCTAGTCCGCCAACGATATCGTCGAATCTAGTTCATTACAAAAAGTAGCCGGTGAAGTGTCTGTCTCTAGCGGTGACGATGGTGCGTGGCACGTTCTAGGGTCGCATTGTCTCATTTAAAAACACATGTATTGTTCCCTACACAATGATGTTGGGTGCCATCGGAATGGATTGCGACATAGTCGAAAAATGTTTCCACCGGCACGAGGAAGGTTCCATAGTCCTTGGGAGTGGCTACCAGTCCCATCACAAAATCCATAATGGTGTCAACACAGGGCTTCTTTGGAACAAGGAGAGTATGGGGTAGTCCTCGTGGCCTTATGCGGCAACCTTTTAACCGTTGACATGTGTAGCATGATTTGAAAAAGAATATGACTTCGGCCTACATCTTGTCCCACCAGTTATACTTTGTTATCTTATTGAGTGTCTTGTCCTCGAAAAAATGTCCACCGAAACGTGTGTCGTGGCACTCCTCCTATAGCATCTCTGGCAACTCCTCGTTTGGTAGTACGACAACCGGGTGAGTGAATGATCCTTTCTACTCGATGTCGTCCATAACTTTGTTTTGTTGTGCCCGCCGAACTCCTTGCAACCCTTCGCGAACAACCTTGTAAGGCACTGTCCCATTTGACAAGTAGCATGCTGGTCTCGACCATCTAGTCTAGTTGTTGCATCATATGATTTGTTAGATTAATGTTTCCAAGCCAGTACTCGATATTGTTGTTAAATTTGGACTGAAATATCTCCATCCTTTGAGTTTGTTGTCGACTCATACCTAGCTAAGTATGTAAATACTTAAGGACGTGATGGTCGGCGTGGACAATGCTTCGTTGAATTTCCAAGTAGTAGCAGAGACCGTGACGCAGTCTGTAGTTACAGCTGGTAATTANCAAAGATGGGACGTCATAAACAGGCGGATCCAACTGCCATAACGTGTCATCAGTTTGCGCATGTAGCATGACAGTGCCACACCGATCGGTTGAAGAGAAACGTGGCTCGTGCAAGGTCACCTGGGATTCTGGGCGGTGTGATGGGATGACTTTAGGGTTGGAGACCATCGAGCACTGTGGTTTTGGCCTATACGGCCAATGATTCTGTCGAGTCCACTACATTGGTATCACAGCTCCAAGTTTCGAATCCCACGTTGGGAACATCTNATGCTGGTCTCGACCATCTAGTCTAGTTGTTGCATCATATGATTTGTTAGATTAATGTTTCCAAGCCAGTACTCGATATTGTTGTTAAATTTGGACTGAAATATCTCCATCCTTTGAGTTTGTTGTCGACTCATACCTAGCTAAGTATGTAAATACTTAAGGACGTGATGGTCGGCGTGGACAATGCTTCGTTGAATTTCCAAGTAGTAGCAGAGACCGTGACGCAGTCTGTAGTTACAGCTGGTAATTATATGGCTACCTGTAAGGTTAGAGGATCCATTAAGGAGTTAGATGCTCGTACTTTACTGCCTCTCCAACTCCACTTGCAAGTTTTACAAGCGGGGACGTGGAGAGCCACTAACACTCGAACGTGGTTGTTTTTGGTAACAATAGCATCTATGTAATCCCATAAACACTCTGATTACATGAATGTTGGTCGGCATTGTCCGATTAGCAACTGCCTTTTGCATTTTTTGTGTCTGTAGTCATTTATGGTTAATCGCCTCTAAAAAATACACTCTTCATACAGTGCATGCCTTTGGAAATTTCATGGTACCTTTGTGGAAGTTACATTACAATTTACCTTACTACGTATGTTCATACATATAAGAATGTACTTGTATGAGTTAACACGCAAACATTCTTGGAAGGCTTGTAATTAATTTTCAAATACTCAACAAGTACCATGCTTTCTTTTTCCACAGCTCAACATGCAGTCCGCTTACATAGACGTACATTTGTGCTTAGACCTTCCAAGGAGTGTCTATGATCTGTGTATCTTATGGACATGTAGAAAATACACGAAGTGTACAATACACTTAGTGTATTTTTTACATGCCCGTGAGACACACAGATCATATACACTCCTCTAATACACTCTACCCTTTTTTAGGAGGGATGGGTATCCACCTTCCTTGTTGCCCCTCCCCCCTCCAAAATAGGCAAAGTGTATTGAACGAGTGTCTATGATCCTTGTATCTTGTGGAAATGTGGAAAATACATGAAGTGTACAATACACTTGGTGTATTTTTCATATGTCCGTAAGATACACAGATCATGTACACTCCCCTAATACACTCTGCCCCTTTGAGGGGGGGGTATCCAGCTCCCATGTTGCCCCCCCCCTTCAAACAGGCAAAGTGTGTTGGAGGAGTGTCTATGATTTGTGTATCTCATGGACACGTGGAAAATACACAAAGTGTGTAATACACTTGGTGTAGCGGGAGGGCCAGTTCGGCCCTCCCACCACGCGATAGCGAGGGGGTGGCTGCAAGCCACCCCTCGCTATCGCGAGGGCTGGCCGGTGGCCAGCCACCCGCTGGCTACCGGCCGGCCGGCGGCCGACCGGTTGGGTGGCCGGCGGCCGGTCAAG
>SZWC01001959.1:94239-105983 GCA_023375785.1 Penium margaritaceum | reverse complement strand
AATTTCATGGTACCTTTGTGGAAGTTACATTACAATTTACCTTACTACGTATGTTCATACATATAAGAATGTACTTGTATGAGTTAACACGCAAACATTCTTGGAAGGCTTGTAATTAATTTTCAAATACTCAACAAGTACCATGCTTTCTTTTTCCACAGCTCAACATGCAGTCCGCTTACATAGACGTACATTTGTGCTTAGACCTTCCAAGGAGTGTCTATGATCTGTGTATCTTATGGACATGTAGAAAATACACGAAGTGTACAATACACTTAGTGTATTTTTTACATGCCCGTGAGACACACAGATCATATACACTCCTCTAATACACTCTACCCTTTTTTAGGAGGGATGGGTATCCACCTTCCTTGTTGCCCCTCCCCCCTCCAAAATAGGCAAAGTGTATTGAACGAGTGTCTATGATCCTTGTATCTTGTGGAAATGTGGAAAATACATGAAGTGTACAATACACTTGGTGTATTTTTCATATGTCCGTAAGATACACAGATCATGTACACTCCCCTAATACACTCTGCCCCTTTGAGGGGGGGGTATCCAGCTCCCATGTTGCCCCCCCCCTTCAAACAGGCAAAGTGTGTTGGAGGAGTGTCTATGATTTGTGTATCTCATGGACACGTGGAAAATACACAAAGTGTGTAATACACTTGGTGTATTTTCACAAAATACACTTTTCCCTTTTTGAGGGGGAGAGGATATCCCACTCCCATGTTCCCCCCCCTCCAAACAGGTTAAGTGTGAAAAGCACACTAATTCTATTATACACTTAGTGTATTTTTCACATGTCTGTGAGATACACAGATCATAGACACTCCCCCAAGACACTTTACTCTTTTGGAGGGGAGGGGGTATCCGGCTCCCATGTCCCCTCCCCCCCCCACAAGTAAAATGTATTGGGAGAGTGTCTATGATATGTGTATCTCATGAACATGTGAACCATACAGTAATTGTATCATACACTTAGTGTATTTTTCACATGTTCTTGAGATACACATATCATATACACTCCCCTAATACACTTTGTCCATTTTCAAGAGGGGGGGGGAGGATCTACCGCTCCCATGTTAACCCCCTTTTCCAAACAAGTAAAGTTCATTGGAGGAGTGCCTATGATTTGTGTATCTCATGGACATGTGGAAAATACGCTAAGTTTATAATACACTTTGTGTATCTTTCACATGTCCGTGAGATACACAGGTCATAGACACTCCCCTAATACACTTTGCCCTTTTGGAGGGGGGCGGTATCCGGCTCCCATGTTGCCCCTCCCTCCCCCAAACAGGTAAAGTGTATTGGGGAGGTGTATGATCCGCGCACTCATAGACATGTGGAAAATACACTAAGTGTATCACAAAGTGTATTTTTCACATGTCCGTGAGATACACATATCATATACACTCCACTAATACACTTTGCCCTTTTGGAGAGGGGGGATCTCCGGCTCCGATGTTGCCCCCCCCTCCAAAGAGGTATGTAAAGAATATTGGGTACGTTGGAATTCAAATGTCACAATAAAGAAAACCCTTAATTTANCTCACAGACATGTGGAAAATACACTAAGTGTATGATACACTTAGTGTATTTTTCACATGTCTGTGAGATACACATATCATATACACTCCACTAATACACTTTGCCCTTTTGGAGAGGGGGGATCTCCGGCTCCGATGTTGCCCCCCCCTCCAAAGAGGTATGTAAAGAATATTGGGTACGTTGGAATTCAAATGTCACAATAAAGAAAACCCTTAATTTACAAATACTAAAAACGTAATCCCATAACACACATTGTCTGGTGAACACATACCTTTGAACAGTAAGGATACCTCCCGGAAGCTTCCTATATACATATATATATATGTAATACATAGATCATGCAATGTATAAAAGAGGAACGATTAACCATACCTATCTATAGTGGTCCATTTGTTGATAATGATCAAACGATGAGAGAAGTCGTATTCCAATAAATTCCAATGATTTATTCCCTTTGTAGACTTCCGTAATGTCAGGCGCATTTGTTCATGTTTTGGTTGTGTTTCTAGTACCTTTTACATACACCCAGAGTGGGGTAGATTTCAATTAGTATACGGGTCGTCTAAGTGCACCATCTTGGAGTACAGGGGTTTCCGCTGTTCAAACTCAAGCCTTTGACTGACGATGTTGATAGTCCCGGTCAACGGTCGATTGCACCGCCGTGACATTGCTCCTGTTGGCTCTTCGGCTGTTGCTTTCATCCAGGGGGGACCGAGACCCTAGAAGTTGTGCTCGAGACAATCATCCGTCGTTTTTAACTTTCCACATCTATGATTGAGTTATACCAGATGTTGGTGCTAGTCTTTGTTTTCAAACCCTGTTGAATGGACAACATTTTCGCAAACATTTGTGGACGAAATGCACAGTACCCTAAAGTAATTTCTGGAGAAATCGCCCAAACCACACACAAATTTTAAAGGCACACATCAGGGCGAACAAAAAAACAAAGGTTGAATGAATGCGAGTGATAGTACAATATCATTAACCTTTTAAAGATGTCCACTATGCACTACCATGGTGCCGTTGTACACAAAGATGTCACCGAAGTAGATAATGATGAAGTCATCGAGGTACGAGTGAAATTTGTTGTTCATTGCCAGCGTGAATGTTGCGGGGCCGAATGGCTGAATCTTAAACTCAAAGTACCCACATTTGGTGTGGAGCGTCGACTTCTTGATGTCCTTGTCGCACGGAGGCATTTGATGATAGCGATTGCATACTTCGATTTTGGTTAAAAATCGTGCCGTCTTCTCCTTAAAGGGGATAGCCATTCTTTATAACTATGTTGTTCTACGCACAGTATTCCACGCACATCTGCACGTCCTCAATTTTTGGTTGCACAAAAAGGACAGGTGTCGTGTAACGTGACGTAGATGGCCCAATTGATCCTTGGCCGCATATCTTGTCGAGCTAAGATCTTAGTTTTTCCAGCTTGTTGTAGATCCCCTCCATCTTCCGTTTGTTGCTTAGAATCAAGTCTACAACCTGATCAATGCTTTACGGTAAAGGTAACGATCAAGATGATTATTTGACGATTGGTGCAAGTTCCTTTGGAAAAAGGGAAAACACTTGGAGTGTCGAGGCTAGCGTGGTTACCTTTGTTGCTTAGATTTATCCCGCTTCCCTTGTCTTCACTTTGATTAGTCACGCTTGGGCTCAACATTCCATGTATCCTATAGCCACATCCACAGATATCGGCAGGAATTTCGTGGCTGTTATAAATTCCTCTTCTTCTTCCATCCCTGCTTCTTTGTTTAATCGACATTGCTTCGTGGGTCGGTATATCAAAGACAGTTATTGCTTTCCACCGTGTATACTGACATAGACCAATCCACTACTCCAATTCATCTACAGATTGTACCAATATCGGATACAACGCCACTGAATGATTGTGTCATTGTTCACAAGGCAAGTAACGTAGACTTTTACGTTGTGCACATCTTTGACTTTGCACAGTAAAAGTTTTGTAAAGTCAAGCAGTATGTAGTCATTTGCTGAGATTGTTACTCCAATTACACTGATTTGATATGTAAACATAACTTTTGGATCATGTCATTACATAGAACGTAGCAAAAGATCCTCCATCCAGTAGTACCAGCATCGTACAATTGCTTTTATAATTCTTTGGCTATACTCAAAGTGGTTTTGTCAGTTGTCATCCTCGTACTCGTTGTTGAACTTTGCGAGCTCAGGATCCCTCGTCTGCATCGATGTTAGCCACTGAGATTGGTGATCAATTAGCGTACATCTCATGGACCGGCAAGGAGTTACATCATCTAGTCCTTCATCGTTTTGCGAATCCCATTTTTCCTCTCCCCCCTTTTAGCATGTTCATACCAATATTATTAGCTGCGCAAGATGTGGCCTTTCTTCTTTCAAATCAAGAACAATGGCTGACATTGTTGATGGACGGGATCTATCTCTATCAAAGAGGAGGTTTATGTCGAATGCGACTCTCCCCCACCGAGATGACAGAGGTGGCTTTGGGGCCACAGATTGTTGGATTCTTGCATATGAGCGTCATCCTAAGCACTGTTGATGTGATTTTTTGCTACGATCATCGGGGGAAGGTTGTATTGGATATTGTACACGACAATTGCCCATTGAATGTCAAGTTTGAAGGTGTTCTCCTGTGAACATAGTTTGCCAGGGACGAGGTCACCGCTAGTGATAACTTCGTAGAATGCCATGTGTGCTATACCACACTAGACTAGTTACACAGGCGTTTCACCTATCCCATGTGTCAGACCTCTCCTTCCTCTTTCCAAAGCAAGGCTGTGAGACACGCAAAAAACCCATCCAGGTCTCTAATGGAGCCATAGAGTGATGCCACATTGGACTTGTTTGCTTGATAAGTAGAACGCCTACGATCAACGATGTGAGCGTGGTCACGCGAGTGTCAAGATGAGATCCGCGTGATGCGGTCCCGATGTTTTTCTGATCGTCTCTAGTGGTTCACATCTACTCTTTTGGGCGAATCTGAGACTGAGCGTGAGCTTTCTGGTCGCCTCACGCTATGTGAGCAGGAATTTAGAGACAGTCAGTTTGCAAAGGGAATAACGTCATTTTGCGTTGGTTTTTGAACATGGACATGATCACAACAATTATAGGGCTAGTCATAAGCTTTCCAACGCACCAAACCGCGTGCAATTCAGCCAAGCGTAGCTCAAGTTATGCTTGCCAAAGCGCAGGTCTCACCCACCACAGAAATGCCTAACGCCTCCATGGCGCGCACACGCCGTTGCACCTTCCTTCACGTGCGAAGCACCTTTCCCAAGGGGCAGGTCCACTTGCACATGGTGTAGGGGTCCCCTGCACTGTTTCCACACACCCTGCCCACTTTTGGGTCGAGTTTGGTGATGGGGTGTGACGAGGTTCGAAACATGTCCGCGGACCTGCAGTCAGAATTCTGACTAAGTCCCCGAGTAACAAAACGTACGACTGAGTTTCGGACGCCGAGCCAGATTTTTGGCTAAGTCCCTCAGTAACAACCTGCACTACTGGATCCGGTGGATGATCCGCCGGATCAGGTGGATCATCCACCGGACGTCTCGGCAGGCNCATTTTCTCCAGATGGTATTTTTGTTACTCGGTCCGGTCGATTATCGATAGGATTTCGAGTCGAAGCCGGTTCCAAGAGCCGCTGCGCATACCCCAACTTTGGAAGGCCATACCTCCCTCGATACTTGTCCGATTTGAGCGAAACAACTTCCACCGGATTCAACAACTTGTCAAATTTCAGGGGCAATCCTCCATTTTGGGATCCGAGCAATTGTCAAGTCGCCAGATCCGCCGGAGCGGAGTTTCTATTTTCTGGCGGCTCGTCGGCGCCTCCCGTCGCCGCACTTGGGCATGCGGAGGGGCAATTTTCAACATTCTCCCCCTTGCACCTGCCATGCCCGCTGCTCCTGCTTGCTCTCACTCATCTTCCGCTGCGCCCTCCAGCCCATCATAGCTGGTCATCCCAAGTCCGGCCACGCTCATGGCGTACCGGACCGCCGGGTGCGCCTTGGTCAAGCAATCCGCAAGCATGTTGTGGCTGCTGCAGTGTTGCAGCACCACCTGCCCCTTCTCGACCATGTCCCGTGCATAGTGATAACGCACGTTGATGTGCTTCGTCCCCCTGTGCTGCGTCGGGTTGTTGGTCAGCGAGATGGAGCCGGTGTTGTCCTCTTGCACCACCGTAGGCTCCAGCTGTGGTACGGCCAGCTCCCCCAGCAACCCACGGAGCCACACCGCCTCCTTGACCGCCTCGGCCAGCGCGATGTACTCCGCTTCCACTGTGGAGGTGGCGACACAGTCCTGCTTCCTCCTGCACTATGAAATCGTTGCACCAGCGAGGAAGAACATGTAGCCGGTTGTGGACTTCCGCTTGTCCACATCCCCAGCGTAGTCTGCGTCCGTGTAGCAGACCAGACGCAAAGGGTCCGCCCGCCCTTTATTGTCGAACCTCAAGCGCGCGTGCTGCATCGCCTGTAGGTAGCGGAGGATGCGCTTGACCGCCTGGTAGTGTAGTGGCCCTGGATCGGCCACGTACCTGCTCACTTGGCCCACCGCGTAGGCCAGGTCCGGTCGAGTCGCCACCACATCGTACATGAGGCTGCCCACCGCCGATTGGTAGGGAACCCCTGTCATATCCTCTCGCTCTTCTTTTGTTTGCGGCGCCATTGCCGCACCCAGTTCACAGGTCGTGGAGACAGGACTACACACTGGTTTGCAGTCCTCCATGCCGTACCGCTTCAGCACCTCGGCCACGTATTTGGCCTGCCCCAGCTAAAGCGTGCGCGCCCTTCGGTTCCGCGTAATGCTCACCCCGAGGTAGAACTCCAGCTCCGCCATGTCCGACATCTGGAACCTACTACTCAGCTGCTCTTTCAGCTACTGTAGGCTCAGCAGGTCTGAGGAGCACAAGATCCGATCGTCCACGTACAGTGCGACGATCTCATGGAGCTTCTTGCTGCGCCGCACGTACACACTGTGATCCGCCTCACAGCGCTTGAAGTCAAGTTGTGCCATGAAGCTATCCATTTATTAGTACCAGCATCGGGGCGATTGTCTTAGCCCGTACAAGGACTTCTGCAGCTTACACACCTTGCCCTCCGGCACCTCCACCCCCTCTGGCACCTCCATGTAGATTTCTTTGTCAATGATGCCATTGAGGAAGGCCGTCTTTACGTCCATTTGGTGGAGCTCCATGTTCTTCGCGGCTGCCACCGCAAGGATCGCTCGGATTCTTGTGAACTTGGCGACGGGGGTGAAAGTCTCATCGTAGTGCTCCCCCTTACGCTGTGCGTACCCCTTCGCCACGAGCAGCGCCTTGTACTTTTCAACCACACCTTCCTTCGTGAACTTGGTCTTGAAGACCCACTTGGAGCCAATGACCTTGGCGTCTTTCGGCCTGTCAACCAGCTGCCACGTGTCGTTTTCAGTAATGGACGCCAACTCCGACTTGATGGCGGCGTCCCACTGCTTCCCCTCGGGCCGCGCAAGCGCCTCTTGCATGGTCGTCGATTCTGTTGATGCAACCAGCATGCACCATGTCATGCCGATCCATCGACCGGTGCCTACGTCGAAACGCTTCCCCGCTCTCTGCTGTCTTCCGTTGCGGCACGGCAGTCTTGGCGGCGTCTCGTCGCTCTTCTGCGAACCTTCCGACTCAGCCCGCTCCGGTGAATCATCAACCAGACGGCTTCCTGAGGATTCTTCCCGCTGTGGTGAACCATCAACCGGACAGGCGGCGCGTTCGAAGGATTTTTCTCCGACGCCCGACGCGAACTCCGCCGGGAGTACACGCTTCGGCAACCACGGTGCCTCCTTCGACGGATCATTCCGCCGGATCTCCAGCCCAGCTGCATCGTCGTTGGCGTCCTCCGCGTCGGCTGCTGCACCGTCGCGCTCCGACACCGCATCATCGACCTCCGCGTCCGCCGGCTCCTCCTTGTAGTCAAGGAGCTGGAACCACTCCCCCTGTTTTGGAGTGTTCCCGACGCTCATGTCATTGCTGCTGCTGCTGAAGCTTTGCTGCTCGTCGAACTCAACGTCACGGCTACGGATGATCTCTAGAGTGCGTGGGTCCCAGAGCCGATACGCCTTTTGCGTGCTCTTGTAGCCAAGGAACAAGCACGGCTTCGCCCGCGGTACCAGCTTGCTATCGCGTTGTTGCGCCGAATAAGGGAATAACATCGTTTTGCGTTGGTTTTTGAACATGGACATGATGACAACATTTATAGGGCTAGTCATGAGCTTTCCAACGCACCAAACTGCGTGCGATTCGGCCAAGAGTAGCTCAAGTTATGCTTGTCAAAGCGCAGGTCTCACCCACCACAGAAATGCCTAACGCCTCCATGGCGCGCACATGCCGTGGCGCCTTCCTTCACGTGCAAAGCGCCTTTCCCAAGGCGCAGGTCCACTTGCACATGGTGTAGGGGTCCCCTGCACTGTTTCCACGCACCCTGCCCACTTTTGGGTCGAGTTTGGTGATGGGATGTGACGAGGTTTGAAACCTGTCCGTGGACCTGCAGTCAGAGTTTTGACAAAGTCCCCGAGTAACAAAACGTACGACTGAGTTTCGGACGCCGAGCCAGATTTTTGGCTAAGTCCCTCAGTAACAACCTGCACTACTGGATCCGGTGGATGATCCGCCGGATCAGGTGGATCATCCACCGGACGCCTCGGCAGGCCTATCGGAGCATTTTCTCCAGATGGTATTTTTGTTACTCGGTCCGGTCGATTATCGANTAGCAGGATTGAGCGGTTCTAAAAGTGCCGGTCAAAGTTAAGAGTCACCCATGAGTTGATATTTCTCAGTGCGCCCTACTTCTCGCGCATCAAAGCTTTGTAGCTTCTCCATCGCCGCGCTGAGTTGTTGGAGAAAATGGGTATTGTGGCTCTCGAGTCCCGACAACTTCATGAAGCCATATTCGTTGACATGAGCCTGTTTTCTGGCATGTAGTGACCGGGACAAAGGGCTCCTCGAGTTCACGGGGTTCATCAACGAGTTGGCTGACAGGGTTGTTAGTGCCGTGCCACTTGCTGCAAAAAAGTTGTCGTTGCTGCCTGGTTCACTTGGATAGTATCATCGATTGCGTGTCACTGCCCATATCCGGGTGTGCTCTCTCCATTCACCATTGTCGTTGCTAGGTCACAAACGTGCCATGTAGTTTTGAATGGAGTTAACGTGACGCTCCCTTACATACCATAGCAGCATATCTCTTTGTGTTCGTACGTTGAACATGGAGGCAATGAATTACCAAAACCATTGAGAACTGCAAAGGATCCTATTGGCCATCAAATATACTTGGAAATCCTCAATTGCATGCTCTTGCTAGAAATACTATGTTGAATTGCGATTGGATGGACCCTTAGCGCTTTAGGATGGACAAAGAGCAAATGCAAAACATCAGTGGTTTGGACGGTTGGTTTGAGAATTTATAGATGATTGCAAAGGAGTCGATTGCACTTATTCGTCCATCGAGGGTGGTTTTCTTATTAGCAGTTACAACAACTACAACGGTTGTCCTTGTTCAATGTGATCTGTTGAACCAGAAGAAATTGTTGGTTTGTTTCCATGTCGCTCACTTCCACCTCTTTGATTTGCGACCATTGCACCGAAAGTGAATTTGGTACGAGACCAAGGTTTTCTCAACTCCCATACCTAAGACATGATCAAGATTGTGAAACATAAATCTGGTACGAGACCGAAATTGTCCCGGCTCGTATTGAAAAAAATGACAAAGTTTCTCTGGGATAAATATCATCATGATATTGATTCAATAGCACCACGCAGTCCTATCTACAGTTTAGCACGTAGCAACTGGTCACCGTTCACCCTTCACCCAGTTTCTCAACACAAGTGACTGCTTATTGATGAGAATTTGGCCATCAACCAACCTCCTACTAGTTAACGAGCCTCGTTTCCATGTCCACCAGTTCCCATCAGAAGACAAAACCGGTGTGGATCAAGAAAAGAGTGGCAATGAACAATGCATGCTTGTGGAGAGAAATGTACTATGCAGGAGACAAGAGTGTAATGATGTTGAAGATGCTGTTTTTAGGACAAAAAGTGTGGCGATGGAGATTGATGATGATGGACAGTGGTGCAGGACGAAGTTGCTTTTCTTACATGTGTTGACAAATTGAATCTCAAACTCGGGTGTAGTGTTGTTTGTATCGGAAGCAGAGCTGGGATGTAAGTCCAAATGATATAGTACAACCAATAAAAAAAACTAATGTCAAGTTAGTTATTGGAAATCATTCAACTAAACATCAAGTGCATGGAATTTCCATCCATTTCTTGATAACTCTACGTTGAAAAATGGTCGTTGTTGAATGTATATTTTCTCCCTTTTTTAATATGGAGTATTATGTTTATTACTTTTGTATTTAGTGTCATGTTGTGATGTTGTGTTTACAGAGACCTGGTTGGGTTCTAATGACCAAGAAATTTAGCATGGTTCGAGATCGTGTGGGGCAAAAGCTTGGATTTCTTACAGCAACTACTCAAGCCGCCTCAACCTAGATGTAAGTCTTATTGTACCACAACCATGAGGCATGACTCACGTCTTATGGTGGTCCAGCGTGACTGCCATGAGGCGTGAATGTTGCTCCATGGCTCACGACTGTTGTCATCCAATGTCACATTGGACCATCTCCCTGCACTCAGTGGAGCACAACCATAGATTCGCAGTTCAGAAGTCCAAGGCACTATTATGTGGTGTGGAGTGCAAGCACGCATGCTTACGTCACAAAACATTGTGAGGAATGTCTACTCCGTCGTGGAATGCTCTGCCCGTCACGGAACGCTCCGCCAATCCCGGAGCGCTCTGCCCATCGCAGAACGCTCCAAACCATCGAACCGGCAAACCGACACTTATTGGTTAGCGAGCTTCTCAAAGCATGTAACATGTAGTATGCAGTGAGTAGCGATCAAAGGCAGCAATAGCAGTAGTGGGAAGCAATCAGCGTCAGCAACAGGGAGGAGCAGCAGTGAGCAACAAGTAACGAGAAAAAGTAGCAAGCTGCGAGTAACAGGAGCGAGTGGCAAGCACCAGTATCGAGCACAGGGTAACACCAGCTAGCAACAAGTAGTGGCAACAAGCAGCAAGCAATAATAGTGAGCAGCAGGCTATGGTAGTGAGTAGTGAGCAAGAGTAGCAAGTAGCAAACAGCGAGCAACACTAGTGAGCAGAGAGCAACATCAGTGAGTAGAAAGCAGCAGCAACGAGCAGCGAGCTGAGAGCAGTAGCAGCAAGTAGCAAGTAGCAGTAGCGAGCAGCGAGGAACAACAATGAGCAGCGAGCAACAACAGCAAGTAGCAAGCAGTAGAAATGAAGAGCAAGCAATGTGCATCAGTAGTGTGCAGTGTGCAAGAGCAGTGACTAACAGCGAGCTTTAGCAAGAACTACAAGAAATAGCAACAGCAATAATAAGCACATCCCTCCCATCCCCAATCTGGACCGACCCACCCCCATGGGGCCTCCCTCCCCTCCTCCGTAAGTGCCTCCCTCTCCCGTAGGGCTTTCAGCCCCCTCGGTGGACCGCCCATCCCTGAAAGTCCCCTCTCTTCCTCTACGTAAGCCCCCCCTTTCCCGTAGCACCCCTTTTCCCACCCCACGTGGGTCCCCTCTCCCCCTGCCCACATTGCGTGTCTGCTGTACCTTCGTAGCAACCCCCTNCAGGGTCCCCCCCCCCCCCCCCCCTCCATGGGCCTCCTCATCCCTATAGGGCTCCCCTCATCCCCTACAGGGACCACCCCTCCACTCCCCCCTCCTCTTTCCCCCTCCCCCTTCTTCCTCCATTTTCTCCTACTCCTCCTCCCATCCTCCCCAGCGGACCCCCGGATCTCCTCGTTCTTTCTCCTACTCCTACTCCTCCCCACCCACTTCATTTCTCTTTCACTAAATCACTCAATCACTCACTCACTCACTCACTCACTCGCTTACTCCCTTGCTATCTCACTCACTCACTCCTTCACTCAGTCACTTACACACTCACTTGCTTGCTCATTTCCTCACTAACTCGCTCACTCTCACGTTTTCTCACTCACTCCCTCACTCATGAGGTCACTCTCATATTTACTCACTTGCTCCCTCACCAAGTAATCCACTCTCAAGACAGCAAGATGTTCGTGGATTCTGGAAAAGGTCTGCCGACAGAAGCAATGTGGATGGGGCAGAAATGGAGGTCCGTGC